>JAQQST010000547.1:0-19531 GCA_028646485.1 Cryptoprocta ferox
TGGGGAAGAGCACTGGGTGTTATATGGAAACCAACCTGACAATAAACTATAAAGAAAAAAAATAAATAAATAAATTATAAAAAATTTTAATAAATGAAATTATTTTTTGGTCTATATTCTGGCTTATTTCTTCAACTTTATCTTCCCACCCTTCTGCTGAATTTTCATTTCTTCTTTCATAGTTTTAATTTTTGGAATCTCTTATAGTTTTCTGAATATTACTTTTTTATAGCCAGTATTTTTTCTCTATGGATGCAATATCTTCTTTCACCTCCCTGGTTAATAATTTCCTTTGGTCCAGGGTGCCTGGATGGCTCATCCAGTTGAACATCTGACTTTGGCTCAGGTCATAATCCTGCCATTTGTGGGTTTGAGCCCTGCATCAGCCTGTGTGCTGACAGTTAAGAGCCTGGAGCCTGCTTCAGATTCTGTGTCTCCTTCTGGCCTCCCCCACTCATACTCATACTCATACTCATACAATTCTCATTCTCATTCTCTCTCTCCCCCCCAAAAAAATAAACATTTTTGAAAATTAAATAATATTAATAATTTCCTTTGGTCACATTTTCCTCTTCCTATTGCTCTCCTAGAACCTATTCCCTCTCAGGTTGTTTCTGTCTCTGTCAACTTTACTGGCCACTTTCCTAAGCAGTTTGAAGATCCCTGGTTGTCTGCCTCTAAAAGTATCACACCAACAAATTTATTAAAGCTCTGTGTGCATGGGTGAGGCTTGGCAACTTTGTTCTGTCTAGTCATCTGCCTAGGTGTTTCACTGGCAAACAATGTCAGGAGATGAAGGGGCTGGTCAGATTTTTCAGATAAGACTCTTCCAGTCTCCTACATATAGGTGAAGTCTGACTCCATATTCTGGGAAACAGTAGGAGAAGAAACGGACAGGGAATTGATCAGTATCTGAACATTCACTTAATCTCCCTGTTTTTAGTACGGTTCTGCATAAATAAACCTAGTTTCCTGCCAGGTTAGGTGAGAGTCAGTCACCTGGTTGTGCAAAGTGGGAAAGAGGGTCTTAAGATCTGTTTCTATGTTAATGTAAGACAGTTTATTTCTTCCAAAAACAGTTGAAAAGAAGGTAGCTGGTCCTGGTTGAGTGAACTTTGCTTCATGAGAAGGCAAAAAAAAAAAAAAAAAGTCCAGATGTGTTCTATTTGTTACTCTACATTCTTCTAGGAGGTCCTCTTCACATGGTCCAAGTTAACTCAACACATGATATCTATATTTCAGCTCATGGGAAGAGAGGAAAGAGGAATCGAAGGGAAATTAACTTCTTTTCTAAGCGCCTGACTCATCACATCCTATTAGCTAGAATTTATTCATGTAGCCATCTCTGCCTGCAAGAAAGATTGGAAAATGTCATTGCTAGTTGGGCTGTACATGCTTAGCTAAAACTCGGTGATGAGGGGGTTCCAAAAGGTAGAAAGATTGGATTTGGGGACAGGAGTCTTCTCAGCCATAGCTTCTCAAACAGATTTTCAATCAGTCCTTCTGTTCTTAGCCCTACCTCCACTTCCCCTTCTAGAAGAATCTGTGATGGTACTTCAGGAGCTTTCTTGGGGTTTTGTAGTGTTAGTAAGATTGCTTTTTTAACTTTTCCAACTGCGGGCCAGGGTTCAGAATTCTCAAATCTGCTTTACCATTTGCAGATAATCCACCTTTTCTCTAGTTTTCCAAATTTCATGGCTGTTGTCTTCTTCTGATCTCCCTTTCCTTGAAGATGTATTCCTTGTTAAATACAATATTTTACTCTTATTTTAGTAAGACTGGGGAGGGAGAGGTGGTTAAATATGTGTGTTCCATCTGCCAATTTTAAACAATTATGATTTTACCAATACTGATTTTTAATCAGGATTAAAGGTGATAGGCATCTACTTTAGGTCCTTTTTTTGGTTGTCTTTCATTTACTGATTTATTCATTCTACAAGTATCTATTAAATGTCTGTTACATGGCAGTCATTGTGATAAACACTGGAGAGACAGTGGCTTTATCAACTTCATAGCCTAAAGAAATAAACAGACAATAAATACGTTTTTATGAGGTAAACATGCAATAAAAACTTAAGAAACGTGCAATTAATAAAACAGTACACTGGGATAGAAAATAAAGAGGTAAGAAAGGGCCTCTTTGATGTGGTAACATTTGAGGCGAGATTTGAAAAAATCCTAGAAGCCACCAAAGCAAAGCACATGTGCTAAACGTGCTTTGTTTCAGGAATTAAAAATATGCGACTATGATCTTGTGGCTTCCTACTTTTCCAAGTTTCTACTTTCTGACTGCTAAATAGTACCACAAAGTTTTTTCTTGCTTTTCCTTCTCAACTTATTGTTGTTGGTGGTATAATGACATTACCCTCTGACTCAAAAGATAGGAGTTTTAATTTTAGTTCTGCCATTTTCCAGCTGTGTGACTCAGCCAAGTTTTTCAACTTCTCAGAATTTAATGTTCTCAGTTAAAAAGTGAAAAATTATAAAAGGCTTATAGTGAGAATCAAAGATGATTCATGTGGAAATACCTGGCACAGAGCAGGTACTCAGAAATTGTTGAAACCAAATCTGAATATTGAACACATTCTCGGGTACATTAACTTGGATTCTCCCCTAAACTGGCAAAAGACCCACAAATTAGCTTTCTACTCAAATAATGAGAAAAAGAAAAAAAAAATCTGTGAATGTTACAAACAAGTATTTTAGGTAATGAAATCAGAATGAATGGGTCAGATCCATGGCTTTCCCTGCTTAGAATTACATCTGATGGTGATATGCAGGAGCATGTTATGCAAGGCAGTAGCTATGCCCCCTGACATCTGTTTCAAGGGCAGGGATGTAACATGCCTCAACATCCTACCCTCCCATACAACCTATTACAGAAATACAGTTAATGGACTTATCTAATGTGCTTTGAGTAATTCTCCTTTTGCGGCATGTATAAACTTTTAGAAAGTGAAAGCTCCGTAAGTTTGAATGTGAAGTACTACAGTTTATTTTTCTAAAACTTAATGTCTTGAATACTGTGTAATGCCCCTGGTGGTATTATTTAGACTTAATTCAAGAAACCTTGATCATTCACTTCCTAGACATATAATACTGTGTTAATGTGCTGGAAGGTGTACAAGGATGAACTTAATATTTATAGTCTAAAACTACAGACAATTCCAAAGTCCTTTTACAGTGTTTCAGAGGGCACTTTATAATCTTACAACATTCCAGAGTAATCTGTGAATATCAGTTACTATTCTATATGATCATGCTTGTAAGGAAAGGCTGAATAAGGTCTGTAAGAGACAAAACAGTAACAAAAGAGTGAGTTCTCTTTATAGTGCTCCCACAGAGAGCACTCAGTTCTATGTGGAACTTGGGAGCTTTGTATTTCAGTAATCCAAATGCTGAGAGAACTGCCCTTCAGATTCTGAAGTATTCAGGAGCCACACCTGCCCACTTTTGCATTCTTAGTATCTAAAATCAGGTGTGGCATACAGTGTACACTCACAAAATGTGGAGGGTTGAACAGATAGATGAATGTCTAAGGCTTTCTCTTTCTATTTATTGCCCTAGAAAACAAAGAGTGGTAAACACTGATATTAAAGACACTCCACTATCATATTGAAACTCAGCATTAGCATTGTACATAATAATGCTACCATTTCCACAGCAGCATGTATGAGTGTGAATAAAGGGTTAATATCAGGCCTGGCTGAGGCAGGCCTGCCTGAGAATGACCTCTTGTCTCCCATGGCCTTGTTTCCTTGGAAACAGTAGAGTTAAGATAAATGGGGAACAGTTGTCTCTCCCTCTGTATTGTGTGAAACAAAAACCTGGACTGAGGGATCTGTGAGCTCCATGCAGACCTCAAGCTTGATGAAAACCATATACAAGACTGGTGGGGGAAGTGGCCTCTTTGAGACAAGGTGACCCTACTCACCCTGACTCTCACACCTTGGACCTGTGTGAGGGGGCAAACAAAAAGCTGCTACTAAGGTAGCTGCTAGGCCTCCCCATGAGCTGATGACACTATCTCCTTGCTAGTCTCTGGCTATGTTTCCCTCCAGGAAGTTCAGTAAGAGTCGTATTGATTAAAGCCTGTCTGTGTCTCCCGAGTCTGATTTGCCAACTTGGATTCATAATGGCAACCGAGCTGTCGCAGTCAGTAATCTTCACATCTGGCTCTCCTGCTCTCAGATGTCGCTTTCAGCACAGAGAAGGGGGAGTTAAAAAAGAAAAAGAAAAGAGAAGAAAAATCTCCAATACTATGTTCCCGAAGATGGAAAATAAAATGTGCGCAAATATTTGGTGATGCCATGAACCCCAGGCAAAACCCAGACCGGCTCCCAAGAGGTCAGCACGCTTGATGGTCATGTCCCAGCAAATGAGAATGAAGGGGATTAAAATTAATCCAAGTGCCAATGTCTGGTGTAGGCACTGCACAATTTAAACTGCATTACCAAAGAAAAGCCATTTGGGAAAGGAAGTGCAAAAGAGAAAAAGCAGGATAAGGGTAATTTGATGACTAGGATAAGGTCAAAGGGGCATATTCGAGAAGGTCCCTCTGGATCTGTGAAGCAAGAGGGGATAAAAGTACATGCATGTTCACTGAAATTAAAAACCCTTTTAGGTTGTCTTCTCTGCTAAATTCTTAGGATTTGAATGATTTTAAATTCCTGAAAGCAACTCCTTCCCCTCTGAGTGAATGTTTAACCACTTTAATGTGCTTTACCTGGGAGTTTGGTACATGCCTTCAAGCTAGGGAAAGAGTTTTAAGAGGGTCTAATTCTCCCTTCAGGCATATGTATTTTTTTCAAGTACCAAACAGAGTCCACAAGCCAATGAAGCCTAAAGAGGCCACGCAAGTGACATCAGACAGAGTACCACCCAAAGGACTTGGTTCAGAGCGCTTAGAACTCATGACAATCTTTACTACCGTTGATTCATTATCATTCATTTTTTTAATGTATTGAGAGCCCACCAAACAAATCAAATTGGCCCTAAGTTTCTTTTACTTAATTTATTCCATGTGTCTAGTTCCAAAGAGAAATGTGCTACAGGTCATTACTCTCTGTATATTTAAAAACATCTAAACCACCTACAGTGGATCAATTCTAAAAAATATTGATAGTTTTAGTTATATCAACATAAAATTAGTGTAGATGTCTTCAAAATGATACATCTCCCTCCAAAAAAAATCCTATACACGATATATTTAAAGTAGCCTAATCATACTAATAATAATTTAAGTAAAATTTCTTAAATTCCTATAGCCCTTCATAAGTCTAAATACCTTGCATAGATCATCTCATTTTTATTCTCAATAACCCTGTGAGGTAGCAAGGCAGATATTATTACTATTCAGCTGTCCTAGAAATAGAAAGTAGTTTAAAAATGCCCATAAGAAGACAGAAAGTTGTTAAATGACGTTAAACTACAACCCAGATAGTCTGATTTCTAGCAAAATCCTTTTTCTACTATACAACTTAATAAAAACACAAATTTTTTTCAGTTCACTTCTACAAAATTTCAAAGTTAATAAAAACAAATAAAAGTTGTTAACTATCCTGTTCCCTCAGAAATAAGGTAACTAAGTAATTTGTAGAGGATTATTTAAAAATTCAAGCTTTTGAGACACAGAGCCATTTATGTGATGCTACTGGGTAAGGAATTCATTCTATCTCTTTTTTATTTCCCAGGAGGGATTTATTACACAAATACCAAGTTTAAAAATCCATATAGCTCAACCACAAGTTCAAAAAGTTTAATTCCAGAAATATGAATACTTTAATTTCCTGGGAATAAAAAATTTTTTAAAAATCAAAATTTAGACCTACTTCCTCTAGTATGCATTCTAACAATTTACCAAGCTCCGTATTTTGTTTCAGAACACATCTAGTGGGCATTGTAACCCTTTGAGGTAATCTTCAGATTTGCTTTAAATTCTTCTGTAAGATTCACACTTATATAGTTGGGGGGAAGATTAATGACTTCTGTAAAGGATAGAAAAAAGAATTTATAATGGGACTTAGGGGCAGGAGCTTTGCAATTAAAAATACCATTTAAACATTTTACTTAAATCCAACCAAACTGGAGTGTCAGCGCAATTCTATTCGTTAATTTTGACATGATTTACTGAGTATAATCCCCTTAAGTCAGAAGCGGACCTCCACAGCATTCAAGCTTCCTGTGGGATCAAAAGAAATAATAAGAAACATGTTACTACTGTAAAATAAGCAAGACTGGTGTTGTGCCGTAGGTTTGTTCCTATGTTGTCAAATAGACAAGCATGCAGCAAATACTCAGCAATAACAAAATAAATGTCCAGAGACCTTTTTTCAACCAACAAGCCGACAACTCAGCAACTTCAAACAGATTTTTTTTTCTTTCAGAGCCAATTCACTTGCAGTGTAGGCTGATAAAGCAGTATTAATCTCCTGCTTTAAATCAAGTTTCTGTCACTGGGCTCCATTAATCTCCCCCCTGTTATCAAGTGTCTCCATGGCAGGAAATTATATTTCTAAATTGAATTTTGTTCTGTTTCGATGTAGTAAGAAATATTTCCCAGACTACTAATAGGATGCATAAAGATTGTGACTCTGACAATACCGTTAGATAAATAAAAGCTATAAATTAAACCCACCTTCATTCACTAGCAAGCATAATAGCAAAATAGAAAGCATTGATTACCTGGAAAGAGTAATCAAATAAAAGATTTTAAATGAAAAGTGAGGTAGCAGATGGTTAACTTTTTAATTTACCTTTTTATAGCAATTGCCCATAAAGGTAAAAAGAAAAAAAATCAATCCAATGAGTCTCCTGGTGCTAATAAAACACATATTGATTCTTAGTGCATATGCTTACTCTACAAGATGCTCAAACCTGGTTCTACCACCGGTAATAGAAGCAGATACTGTTTACGAGCACTTCAGTGAAGACAAATTTACAGTAAAGAAATGTCTCTGAGCTAGATTTATTATTAAAGAACAAAACCTTATAACCACCAGCAACAAAGAGCTTTCATTTTATGGTTAGAGATCCACTTATAAGGGGCCACGACAATTCAGTCAAATGACAGTTCAGTCCCTGGAAGAGGCCTTCAAAATTACAATCTCCCTTTTTGTCAGTGAACAATAGTGATTTCAAGACGGTTTAGGGTTTTTTTTCCATTGATATAAATTTCCTTATACTGCCTCCCTTAATACCGGCCTAGTTTCTCTTTGACAGTAACAATTTGGAAAAAATCTCTTCAACTTGTTATTGAAAACATGGTCCTAAAGTGGTCCATTAAAACTTCCCATACTTAAAGAAACAGTGCATGAAAGAACCTTTTCATTGTGCATCAATGTAAGGAGGTTATAGAACACATAATTAATGCTACCTATACCAAGATGCTCGAAGGGGAAGTAGGATCTGACAAATGTACAGAGGAATGTGGGGAAAGTTTTCCAGATAGAAGAGAGATGAATGGATACCAGCACCTCTTTTCCACTCTAATCTACAGATCTTAACCTGAATAGACAAATTAGATGGATCAAATCACTATACCCTCTTTAACTTCACATTCAGAATACTGTACTTCAAACAAAATTACCATGGTGACTTAAACCACTGTTACACACACTATCTTCCCCAATTTAAGTACTTTGAGGTCCCATTAAACATGTAAACCTTATTTATAGTGAATAAGGGAATAATAACAATGTGAAGTCACAGAACTTAAAGTTTACAAAAGTAAAACTGAGAATCTGATGAAAACTATAAAGAACACCTTCAAAATAATAAATCAATATTAACCAGAACTAGAAAGCAAACTAAAACAGAATAAATTACTTTCATAAGAAGAAATGCAACATGTTCTTTTCAAAAATAAAAGCAGATAGTAAAAAGAGACGTCAGCATTCGAAAAACATACATCATCTTCCTTTACTCTCTGAGCAGATCTTATCTACATGTGTGAGAAAGAAAACTAAAGCATCACAAACTACAGGTCAGAAGTCACATTCCTTAAGAGTAACCAAGCAGTAATGGTGCTGAAGCTGGGGTGCCTGGGTGGCTCAGCTGGTTAAGTAGCCGACTTCGGCTCAGGTCATGATCTCATGATTCGTCAGTTTGAGCCCCGCGTCGGGCTCTGTGCTAACAACTCAGAGCCTGGAGCCTGCTTCAGATTCTGTGTCACCCTCGCTCTCTGACCCTCCCCTGCTCATGCCCTGTCTTTCAAAAATAAATAAACGTTAAAAAAATTTTAAAAAGAGAAAACTCCAAAGCTTGTTATTATTATTATTATCAACATAATTTTAACTCAAGTGTAGACTATAACATGCTCCTGGGAGGAATGGCAGCAAAAGAGAATGACAACCATTATTTTTCTATATGCTACAATTTGACAATGTATTTTGCATAAAGCACATCACCAGATGTCTAGCCTCTGGACTCGCTTTTTATTAGAAAACGCATCTCATCAAGTGTGATGTACATTTCAAGCATTTATACCATGCTCTGTTTAATGCCAAAAGGCTTGGTGGGATTCCACATGGAATTAATTTGTGATGCTGAAAGCCAATTCAGGACAGTCTCAATTTCAGGCTAAGTCCGTCTGCCAAAATGTTGCTTCACACATAAAATGCACTTCTTCATCACTAATTCTCAGAAGTGTCTCTTTATCACCTACCAATATATAAAACATAGAGTTCAACTGCTATTCATTAAGGGGAAAAATCTATATTGCCTAAACAAAGCACAAAACAGAAGCCACAAACAAGGATGTAAAAGCATTTCAGTTCTGCAGTAGAGAAATTTCCTATGCTGCATGTATTAGAGTTTTCCAGCATCACACAATCTCCCATGCTGAATATTCAAGATTTTCATGTTGACATTAAATGGTCCCATTTTAAAAGGATCACCTTACTTGACAAAACATATTTACACACCCAGTTGTGTGGTTCAAAGGCTTCTAGTTTTAAATGTTTATAGGTAGAAAAGAGAAGTGTTAGAAATCCACTTCACCTTGCCTTTTCCTGAGATTTTAAAAAAGACTGATTGGAGCACCCGTGTGGCTCAGTCAGTTAAGCAGCCGACTCTCAATTTCAGCTCAGGTCATGATCTCCCAGTTCATGGGATCTAGCCCCGCATCAGGCTCTTTGCTGACAGCACGGAGCCTACTTGGGATTCTCTCTCTCTGCCCCTCCCCTGCTCTCTCTCTCTCTCTCTCTCTCAAAATAAATAAATTAATTTAAAAAAAAGACTGATCGATTACACACCAGAACATCAGGATATGGCCATAGGCTTCATTCTTCAGCTGTGAGAGTTTTCTTAGGAAGGAAATCTTAAGTAAGAAAGGTATCAGGAAACTAAGGACTATGCAAAGAGCTCAAAATACTTCAGAGAATGAATGTTCAACCACGTTCTTTTTTTTTTTTTAACAGAGAAATCAAATCCCAAGATCAGCCAAGGAAAAAGATCACAAGGAATATTCTATCTCTATCTCCAAAATTAGAAAAAAAAGGCACCCATTTTCCATTTTTAAGATGTGAGTATTTTTAGTTGCTTCCAAGTATAACATTTAAATATATTGAGAGCTGGATTCTCCACAGTATATTTCCCACACTATTCTCCTTGAATGTCACATTGTCCAGGAAGCTTCCTTAAGAGAGCCTTATTTCCAGAAAATACCAATCCCTAAAACTTGAGCTGAACAACAGAAGAATAGATGCTTGATTTTAAAGCATTTTGTCAAGTTCTAGCTGAATAGAAGGGACAACTCCCAGGGCTAACATAAAGTGTCTGTGAAGATCCAAATTTATAAATGACTGATTACTCAAGTGTGAAGGCTTAAGAAGGGAAGTTCACTGGCATGGCTTCTTAACACCTATCTAGTTCCAAATAGCCAATATTTATATTAAAAGGCTAAAGCTAAAAACTTTTTTCTTGTCTGTATCAGTCTTAAGATCTATCAAATCTACAATATCTTAGAATTCCTCCAACTAAATTCTTCAGCAACATTTATCTCCAATCCACAACATGAGGAGGGATACAGCAGGATACAAAGAAACTAAAAGAGCAGGGCCTCTCACCTTAACAGAGTTTTAGATTCCCTATTGCCATTTTAAAATTTGGATATTTCCTATAAACATACAGATTAATGGCTTTTTCTTTAACTGTAGGTTCCAGCATCACTGGACCCTCATTGCAGTCTGGCAATAATTGATTGGCAATGAGTGGCTATTGCTTAATCCATGGGTCAGATAATCTCCAAAATCCTTCTAGGAACAAAATTCTGAGTGCCTAAATAAGACTACTTAGTTTATTGTTAAACTTTTCATTCAAGTTGCATTAATGAGATGCCTAGGTGTCTCAGTTGGTTGTGTTCAGCTCTTAAGTTTCTCTCTCTCTCTCTCTCTCTCTCTCTCTCATTCTTTCTCTCTCTCTCTCCCTGCTCCTTTCCCATGCTCTCTGTCTCTCTCCCCCCACCCCCTCTCTAAAATAAATAAAAAAAATTTAATAGCATTAACAAAATAGAATTCATAAGTGTGAAGCTCAGAACACTTCTTTGATGTGAAAGTAAATTTCAGAATTATGATTCTTAAAAATGACAGGGAGGTTCTTCTTGTACTAAAGCAGGACTGCCTTACCAGGGCAACACACATTATCAGTAATGTAAAACTAACCTATCCCATGATGGTCTAATCCCAACTCTCCTTCCCTATTAGTGAATGAATAATCCAATGCTTGGTGAATTCTGCTTCACAATGATAGGAAGAGACAACATCAAAGGATCATAAAGCAACATTGTTATGAACGCTTGGCCACCACAAGCCAGTTATCCTGTGGTAACTCTTCTGACACCTCCTGCTTAAAACCCAAAATAACAGAAGGATCATGAGGGCCTCTTTTCACAATGTGTATTCACACTGAAAATCAAGATCAAGGGGGCGTTTGTCCTTCTGCTCCATGGGAGCTCACCTTCCTGAGCTCACCTTAGGACACCTGCATTACAGTTTGACAGGTATATCACCACAGGCCTGTATGGCAGCCTGCCATCCCCCACTGTCAATGTGCTTGTTCAACAAGATTTGAGAAGGATGGCCCATTCAGAGTACTCAACTATGTTGAAGAAAGCTACGGCATCATCTTCATCCAGACCCCCGACCTTGAACTGCAGCCTCTTGAAGACCTCTTCTGGGGCCTCAGATGTCTTGCAGTTGAGGTTATGAATCTCACTCTTGAAGCTCTACATACACCACCCCTGGACCAGAGAAAGGAGGTTCCAGGTGTGAGGAAGAAAGACAGGGGGAGCTGACCAAGGTGGACTGTGGCCCTGGGCCTGGCCAGGGCTGCCGCTGCCATGAAAGAGGAGGCTGCCCAGCACATGATGCTCACAGGACCTGACATAGAGACTGACAACTCCATCAGACACAACCTTACTGGCCAGAGCCCCATCCAGCAGCACCATTCTGTGCCCCAGGCTGGCTGAGCCTAGAGAGACATGGGGCCCACCTCATCATGGAAGACTGTTCTGTACACATGTGCCCTTATCGCCAAAATCATATGGAGCATCACCTACCACAGCCGGTTGGCCTTCATGCCTTTGTGCTGCTGCTCTGGGCTTGCCTCATCTGGACCATGTGCAGCTGCCACCAGCTGGCCATGCTTTGATCACCTTCCATCCTGCTCTACAGGCTGGCACTATGTGACCTGCACTACATGTGGGCCATGGAGCAGTGTCCCGAGCTCCCCACCACCTTGGCCCTGTCAGCCTGGCCATTTGGGGCTAGAGAACACCCTCTACCTCTGCCTAAACCATGGTGCCATGGCGCTGTATACTCTTACCCTCTGGCTCCTGCTACATCCGCTCTGTCAAAAAGAAGCTGCTAAGGGTGCCAGGGTGGCTCAGTCGTTTAAGTGTCTGACTGTGGCTCAGGTCATGATCCTGCAGTTCACGAGTTTGAGCCCCGCATTGGCTCTGGTGTCAGTGTGGAACCTGCTTCAGATCCTCTGTTCCCCTCTCACTCTGTGCCTCTCATGCTCTCTCTCTCTCTCAAAAAAAAATTTTTTTTTAAAGAAGAAGATGAAGAAGGAGGAGGAAGAGGGGGAGGAGGGAGGAGGACAGAGAGGGGGAGAGGAAGGTGGAGGAGGAGGGGAGGAAAAGGAAGAAGTGGAGGAAGAAGCTGAAGGTGAAGGCCCCACTGCACTAATGGAGGTCACTATGGCAGACTCAGAGTCCATGTAGATGCTGTTTGAGAGTCTGTGGAAGCTAGTCACAGGTGTCTGTGCCAAGTACTGGATCTACATGTCTCATGGCATGTTCACTGTGGTCAGCTTTGTCAGCTGCCTCATCATCTACAAGATTGTCTATGTGTCCCTCTTCTTGCTCTGCCTCAGCCTCTTCCATATCTACTATATACAGCCTGTAGCAGGAGCTGCTCAAAACATTCTGGTGACTGGGCATAGCCTACACCATGCAGGTGCTCATCACTGTCTACATTGTCCAGCTGCACAACTTCACCATACACTGGCACAACCTGATGGGCAATGAGCAGTTGGGGGACCTGAGCCCAGAGCAGCTCAGCACATCCAAGCTCTTCTCTAGCATCTTCATCCCTGGCGTTTGCCTGCTCCCCTGCATCCTCCACAGCACTACTTTCATCAGCCCTTTATGTAGCTCATCAGTTGGAAGCATGACCCCTGACCTGGCACCACCTCCTGTGCTGGATTCACAGGCAGGGTGTACTGGGGGGCACCCCACTGGAACAGCAGCAGGTGGAGGAAGAGGGGCTGAGCACAGCTGACTCCCACCAAGCCACACAAGTCCCAGAAGTGACAGCCAACAGGTGGGGCCTGGTGGACAAACAGCTGTTGGACTTGGCCACTGGCTTCTGGGATGTCCTCACCAACATGCAGGTGTTCTTGTGCTACCTGCTAAAGCTGCATATCTTCAAGCTGGTAGTCTTGTACACTCTGGATGGCCCTGAAGGAAGTGTGAATGATGAACCTCCCACTGGCTGTGCTGTGGGCCTTCACCCTGCCTTACACCCACTTATGGCCCAGGGCTTCCTGCCAGTCTACCGCCTGGATCTGCATCATCGTCATGTGCAAGACTGTCTATCGAGATCATCAGCCCCATGAGTACTCCAGAAACTGTACTGAGCCCTTCCTCAATAGCATCAACTTGCAGAAGACAGAAAAAAATCAGTTTTTGCTGTACCAGAGGCCCATTAACACTGCTAACTGGTTTGGGAATGTGGAAGGGCTTCCCAAACCTGGGCTACATCCACAACCACCTACAGACCCTACTGCTGCTGGCATCTGAGGCCACCATGTACCAATGCCAGGAACATCACCATCCACAACACCTGCTGGCCCCCGCTGTCTACAAATGACATCACTCTCTAGCGGCTGAGCCAGGACCTGCTCAGCTGCCTCAAGTTCTTCTACAAACTTGGGCTGGGCATCTTCCTGATGGCCGTGAACGTGTTTGGTCAGTGCAGGAACTTCATGGTCATCCTGCATGGCCATCCTCACCCACCAGCACTCTGGGTCCCTGGCCCAACTATTACCTCTTCCTGGTACTCTTACTGCTGTACCAGTACCTGCTGTACCTGGGCATTGTCCCCACCCTGTGCATAAACCACCTGCGGCACTGGCACCAGGCCATCCTTGTGAACTCCACACACAAGTGGAGTACCTGCCCAATTTATTCAGGGCCCCCAACTCCACGAACCTCATAAACGACTTCCTCCTGCTGCTCTGCATCTCCCAGCAGTGGCAGGTGTTCTCTGCCAAGCACACTGAGGGGTGGCCAGCATCAATAGTGACCACCTGAAGCCTGTGGGGGGGAGCCCAACCCATGCCCAACTTCATCCCCTGAAGATCCTACCTCAGCATGTTGAAGGTGGACATCTTCTCATTCCTCTTCTGGTTGGCCTTAGTCAAGGGAGCTACCCACATCAGCATCTTCAAGCTGGGCTACCTACTAGCCTGCTGATACTGAAGCTCTTCAGCACCAAGCTGCAGAAGAACACACGGGCCTGCCTCCTGCCACGGGACTGCCACATTCTCTACAAAGTCACCATCATCAACTCCAAGAACTTGCTCTTGATCCTGTCCTATGTGTTTGTGGAGCAAATGCAGAGAGACTTCTGCTGGGTCACCCAGCTTTTATTCAGCCTCGTGTGCCCAGTCAAAGGTTACTCTGACTCCAAGGAGACGCTGGGCAGGGCCCAGGACTGCATCATGCCCGTGGAGGAGGGCGGGTCCTCTGCAACTGCCTCTACTACCTGTTCTTGCTGCTGCAGCGCTGCATCTTCCTCAGCCACTACTTGCGGCACATCGAGGCCAAGGCCCGCGGCACATCGAGGCCAAGGTCCACGCCACACGCCCTGCGGGCCTTCAAGAGTTTCTTCCTCTACAATTCTGATAAACTCAAAAACATCCACCTGTGGCACAAACCAAAAAGTCCCTGGCGCAACTGTACCAAACAGGAGAAGCACAGGCAGGACGCAGCGGACGGTGTTCTGTCTCGAACCCAGGAGCCAGGACGTGGCAGTGCAGATGGCTTCTCCCCCACCGCAGCAATGGTAGAGGCGGCCCCGGGCGAACCACCCCATACCCATCCACTTCCGCCTGGGTCTACTTTCTGTCTGAGTCCGACAGTGAGGGGGGCAAGGAGGCCCAGTCCGAGGACCCCAGGCCTCAGAGCACCTTCCAGATGGCACGCAGGGACATGTGACCGATGTCCTGGCGGTGTTGAGGCGGCGGTGGCAGGACCCGGCAGGGCAACTGCTCACGGGTCAGCCTGCGCCTAGAGGCTTCAGGCCTGCTGGGTGCACGGATATAACTGGGGAAGAGGTTGGGTATGATCTGTCCAAGGTATCCTGCAGCAAGCTGGCTGGCTGTCATTGCACAGTGCTGTTCCACAGTGTGCTTCTCATTGGTGTACTCCATGGTACTGCATTTGGCCAGGTCCCTCTGGAAGTTCCAGGCTGTCTCTTCTCTGTGTGAGTAAAAGCATTGTTCCTTCCATTGTTTAGCCATGTTCTGTTTTCCTTCGGGACTCTGATACCAAGATGCAGTGGGCAAAAGTGTTTGGACTCTATAACAGCTGGCTGTCACTGTAATGATCTTTTCTATCTTCTGTGTTGTTGGAGTCCTCTCCTGGCATTGATTACTAGTAAACAGTGTTCTGCTGGACAGACTGCTAATGAATACCTGGGTTTCTTTGGGGTGATAAAAATGGGCTAAGGTTAGATCATGATGGTTGCAGGGTACAGTACCTGCTGTACCTGGGCATTGTCCCCACCCTGTGCATAAACCACCTGCGGCACTGGCACCAGCCCATCCTTGTGAACTCCACACACAAGGAGATGACATGGCAACAGTGTTCTTTGTGGACAAAAGTTCACTACAAACTCACTAAAATTAAAACTTTGTATAACCAATGCTTTCTGTAGCATGGGTCCATGTAAGGACGATACTCTCAGGGGACTTAAATTCCTAAGAAGAGAGAAGCCCATAAAGCCAGGCTTCTCATGTCTTCCACTTTAAACATCCCAGTCACTGGGGTGCTTGGGTGGCTTAGTCCGTTAAGCCTCCGACTTTGGCTCAGTTCATGATCTCTCAGTCTGGGAGTTCAAGCCCTGTGTCAGGCTCTGTGCTGACAGCTCAGAGCCTGGAACTTGCTTTAGTTTCCATGTCTCCCTCTCTCTCTACCCCTCCCCCGCTCACACTCTGTCTCTCTCTCTCTCTCTCAAAATAATAAATTTTTTAAAAAAATTAAATAAAAACAAAAATAAACATCCCAGTCAGCCTACATATTCAAAGATATCAAGAAGCCTAAACATAAAAGCAAGCTGTGATGCAAGGGATGGTGTATAGGAACCTTTCCTCTAACACTAGTTTCAATACTGTATTTGCTGACCCACCAGAGATAAGTTGGATGTCAGCTGAATGTCATCTCGGCCTCCATTTTTATCTACAACTCATGCAGGCTGGGAATGTAATGTCAGGCATTAAGTGTAAATTTCACTAAAATCAGATACCCCATTCATTTTTTAAAAGATGGTTTAAGCTTTAGCATACTGGTACTTCAGCCCTCTTGGTAATATTGTTTCTTCTAATAAATTTCTTGGTCTATTCAGGAAGAGGAAAGGGAGAGATGCCTATATCCCCAAATATTTTCCATTGTTCAGCCCAGAAGATGGATCATTTTTACTCTAAATCTAATGGTAGTGAATGTTGTATGAAGGGGAGCGGAGTGGTACCTCAGACATTGTTACTGATTTAGCAGTACATTGGGCACAAGTAAAGTTGCTATTAAAAGCAATGTACTCTTCCCTCCCTCACATATGCCTGGGGTCACTTTTGTTTGGCATTTATGCTCCCTCACATTATTACAAAACTGTACCCCAGAGAACTGCTAACTCAGTTTTCTCTTTACATCACTACATTCGATGTATTTTTCACATCAAGGTGTTTCTATAGACTGGACAGAGTTAGAGTTCAGCTTCTTCTAGCCAAAGTGTTCAAATTTGACTAGACAGCAGCAATTGCTTTTTAATCTAAGCAAACTGATCTGTCAAAGGCAATCAACTCAGGGAAGTTATTCCAGGAGGATCCTAATAATCGCGATGAATCACACTGCCCTATGTGAAACTCAGCCGCTGAACTCTTGACATAGTGTCACAAGCACTTAGGGGAATTAGTACATACAGCTGAACCCTATGTCCACACACAAACTCTAGCCTCTCGTGCATAAGCTAATGATCACTGCGTTTGGTCTGGGGAGGAGTACACTGCTGTGTGTGGTGATGTCTGTTCATCTTTAATGATGTTACGTCACCTAGACTTCATGTTGCATCATGTTCACAAGCATTCATCAACAGGGTGCTCCATTCCTCTAGATGTACATAAAGGTTTGTCATGGTCATTTTTTCTAATCACCACATTTAAACAGGGGTTCCTAACCTCTTAATAATGTTCATACCAATTTAGAGTTTTACCGTTACCAGGATCTTTAAGTAACTTTTCTTGTTTAATTATTACGATACTTGAGAAGTCTCTAGACATGGTAACATTATTTACCTCATTAGTAAGTCACAGAACAGAAACTCAAACCTAGAGCTAATGGCTTGAGGTTTTGTGGTCTTCCTGATGCTGTAAATCTTGGTTTTGGAGCTTTTGTTCTAGTGTTAGGATTAGTAGGATAGGTGGAGTAGGGTGGGATAGCATTGTTGAGTCTTGTCCCCAAATAAGGCAACCCTGTCAGGTTCCCTCTGCTCCCCACAGAGAACCCTAACAAACTTACAATAAGGAAACAAAATACATGGGGAGGCAGCAATAATGAGTGGGATTTCATGGAAGGCTGGGCTAAAATTTCTCCCTAAGTGATGGTACAGGTGTTCTTTGAGAATGACCTCCTCTAACAGTTGGAGAACTTTAAAAGAAATAATGACACACACGCAATTCAGTCAGAGGGCAATGAAAGAATAGATTGTCTAGAAGATAAGCTTGGAAGGATAATGATAATAGATTATGTATATTGAGCACTTGATATTTTCCACTATTCTAAGTGCTGTATGTATATTAATTTAAATTCTCATCACAACCCTGTGAAGCAGGCACTGTTACTCTCATGAAAAGTTGAGGCAATGGGAGGTTGATTGACTTACCTATTACCACACAGCTAGTAAATATTAGAACTAGCACTCCAGCTCAGGCAAACTGATTGTCCAACTTGTGCTCTGATTCTTGTGTAGTATAATGATGAAATAGCAAAGACTTCCTGAATTATGAGAAATTTCATTTGCTTTTCTGACTTAAAGACAATAATAATGAGTATTTCCATCTCAGGCAGTAATTGCAGCCTACATGGTCTGACTGACCCTCCCATTGAAGACACCCAAAATTAATACATAATATTAAAAGGAAAAAAACTTAAAACATACTAATAAACTGGCAAGAAAGTAAGGAATACTGAGATGACTAAAAATCACATGAAAATGTGGACCCAGAGAGGCAAGCTGAACCCTGAAGTCAATTTTCACTCTGATAATATTCTATGATCCTGTAGACCTTGATCTTTGATTTCTCATAGGGTCATGGGCCGTGGAGAAACAGCTGGCCTGACTGCAGTGGGGAGACTAACAGGAGACTTCAGTGACCCACAAATCTACTTCCTACATTAGAGACAGTAAGAAAAACTAATTTTTCAATCTGTAGGTGCTAGTAGAGGACAAAAAAAAATATCTCCTAAGAATTCATAACCACAAACAGACCTTTATTTGGGTTCTTAGTCCAAATTTACACTACTAGAGTGGTGCCAAAGAAACTTTAGCTTAAGAATATGGTTTAAGGACTCCCAGGTGGCTCAGTCGGCTAAGCGTCTGACTTTAGCTCAGGTCATGATCTCACGGTTTGTGGGTTTGAGCCTTGCATCAGGCTCTGTGCTGACAGCTCAGAGCCTGGAGCCTGCTTCAGATTCTGTGTCTCCCTCTCTCTCTCTGCTCCTCCCCAGCTCATGTCCTATCTCTCTCTCTGTTTCTCTCTCTCTCTTTCAAAAATAAATAAGCCCTAAAAAAAATTTTTTTAAAAGAGTATGGTTTAAAATTGTGTTTTGTTGGTAGTGCACTCCGATGCCTGGAAGAATCAAAAGCAACCCCACTCAAAAGGGGTCAACTGTAAAGTCGATTCCCAAAGAATTCCCAAAGATAAACTACCAAAGAATAAAATCTAGAGCAGACTATCACAAAACATATAAAGGACCATGAGTATAGGGTCATTGGAAACTATAATCATAAGAATTAGACCCCAAAAGACACCAGAGAGTGTAATTATGTAATAGAGAATGACAGGTGTGATCTGGTAGTGTTTTGCTTCAGCTGTTCCACTTATCTCTTGCTCTCTATCCCTGGGCTTCTTCATGTCAGTTAGGATGTATTCAGAAGTCAAGTAGGCACTCATGCACACACACCTGGAATTATGGAACATTGCCATCCTGAGGCAACCTTTGACCAATGGAGTGTGAATGTTAGTGGACAATCCTGAGATATGAGCTCTTCAAAAGTCCAGATGGAATTGAGTCCCAGTTGCCCACAGTGAAGATCAATCCATAGGGCAGCCTTATATTGGCTTTCCCTCCTTTTGTTGTTTTACTTTCTCCAAAGCCACACTTCTGTTCCCTGGGTTCACTTCCTCCAATAAACTATGTGCTTGAGAATTTAAAATATGAATAAAGAACAAAAGAATAAAAACACAAAAAGGAAGTTTCAAAAAAGAACCAAATAGAACTAGAAATGAAAAATAAAAGTTTTATTTATTCCTCTATTTTTAAGAGAGAGAAAGAGAGTATGCAAAAAACTTTATAGTTTATTGTCAGGTTGGAGGGAGGGGTGGAAGGAGGACGACAGAAGTTGGGAAGAGAGAGAGAAAAAGAGAGAGAAAGAAAGTCTTAAGCAGACTCCACACCCAGTGCAGAGCTCCATGTGGGGCTTGATCCCCTGACCCTGAGATCATGACCTGAGCCAAAATCAAGAGTCGGATG
>JAQQST010000549.1:0-15720 GCA_028646485.1 Cryptoprocta ferox
AAAGCAATCTACACATTCAATGCAATACCAATTAAAATTGCACCAGCATTCTTCTCAAAGCTGGAACAAACTATCCTAAAATTCGTATGGAACCACAAAAAACCCCGAATAGCCAAAGTAATATTGAAGAAGAAAACCAAAACGGGAGGCATCACAATTCCAGGCTTTAGCGTCTACTACAAAGCTGTCATCATCAAGGCAGTATGGTATTTGGCACAAAAACAGACACATAGACCAATGGAATAGAATAGAGAACCCAGAACTGGACCCACAAATGGATGGCCAATTAATCTTTGACAAGCAGAAAAGAGTATCCAATGGAAAAAAGACAGGCTCTTTAGCAGACGGTGCTGAGAACTGGATAGCAACATGCAAAAGAATGAAACTGGACCACTTTCTTACACCATACACAAAAACAAACTCAAAATGGATGAAGGACCTGAATGTGAGACAGGAACCCATCAAAACCCTAGAGGAGAAAGCAGGAAGCAACCTCCTTGACCTCAACACAGCAATTTCCTACGTGACACATCCCCAAAGCAAGGGAATCAAGAGCAAAAATTAACTATTCAGACCTCATCAAGATAAAAGGTTTCTGCACTGCAAAGGAAACAATCAAGGAAACTAATAGGCAACTGACGGAATGAGAAAAGATAGTTGCAAATAATATATCGGATGAAGGGCAAGTATCCAAAATCTATAAGGATCTCACCAAACTCCACACCCGAAAAACAAATAATCCAGCAGAGAGATGGGCAGAAGACATGAACAGACAGTTCTCCAAAGAGGACATCCAGATGGCCAACAGACACATGAAACGATGCTCAATATCACTCATCATCAGGGAAATACAAATCAAAACCACACTGAGATACCACCTCACGCAAGTCCGAGTGGCTAAAATGAACAATTCAGGAGACTATAGATGCTGGCGAGGATGTGGAGAAACGGGCACCCTCCTACACTGTTGGTGGGAATGTAAACTGGTACAGCCACTCTGGAAAACAGTGTGGAGGTTCCTCAAAAAATTAACAATAGAACTCCCTTATGACCCAGCAATAGCACTGCTAGGAATTTACCCAAGGGATACAGGAGTGCTGATGCATAAGGGCACATGTACCCCAATGTTCATAGCAGCACTTTCAACAACAGCCAAATCATGGAAGAACCTAAATGTCCTTCAACTGATGAATGGATCAAGAAGATGTGTTTTATATATACAATGGAATACTACATGGCAATGAGAAAAAATGATATCTTGCCATTTGTAGCAACGTGGATGGAACTTGTGGTTGCTTTGCTAAACGAAATAAGTCAGGCAGAGAAGGACAGATACCATATATATTCACTCATATTTGGAATCAGAGAAAGTTAACAGAGGACCATGGGGAAGGGGGAGGGGAAAAATAGTTAAGGAGAGGGAGGGAGGCAAAGCATAAGAGACTTTTAAATACTGCGAACAAACTGAGGGTTGAAGGGGATGGGGGAGAGGGGAAAAGCTGTGATGGATATGGAGGAGGGCACTTGGGATGTGCACTGGGTGTTTTATTGGAAACCAACTTGACAATAACTATAAAAAATAAAATAATATGTAATTAAAGAATAATTGTTGAAAGCGAGTAATTTCAATAAAATGGATGTATATAGAATGGATGTTTAGACTGTTAAACTAAAAAAAAAAAGAAGAGCACCAAGAAAAAATAAAAGCTCTTCATATTATCGAATGCCTTACTATTGGCAAGTTGTATTTTTATTTAAGCAATTGTTTGTTCAAATCATTGGCATTTTTTTTGCTATACCTATGTGCATTTATTTTATATATATATATAATCACTTTGTCTTTCCAGATAGATTATAAGGTCTTTGATAGTAGGGACTATGCCTGCTATAAGTGTTCTGGAACTTTTTAATCACTTTCTTTTCTATGGATTTGAAAAGTCCTAGGATTCATTGAAAATAAGAGTTTAGTATTTGATTGCAAATGTACCTCAAAGCATCTAGCATAATGATGAACAGCGTGTTTTTTCTGAGATTCTTGTGTTCGATTTCCTCGAGTGACTATGATGCACCTTCTTGAAGCTATTTTTCGACTGACTGGAATTAACAACTGCCTTTCAACCTGTAGTTTTTAGCTATCAGTGAATCCATGTTTTTTACTTCAGACTTCTCTTTGTTTTCTACCCCCAACCAAAATGGAAAGCAGTTTAAACAGCTTACTCTCCCTTCACTTTTTTCATTACATGTGTTAACATAGAGATTTGTGCTTTGTTTCATGTTTAATGAGGGTATTTGCAAAATCATCGTTGTTTTATGTCCTCTATTACAGATTATAAAATTATGATTAGAATATTTCAATTTCCTACTAAAGGAAACCTCAAGATGCCAGGATTTCTGTTATATACCTCATTTAGCTAGCAGTAACAGAAGTGGACTTGGAAGTTGGGAATAATGTTTCTACCCCTATGAATCAAAATTTCAAAGCTGGAGATGAAACAGAACTCAGAGGTCTGTATTGTAAAGCCAATGGTAATAATTGCAATGCACCTTAATTAGAAAGAAAATGTCTTCTATCTTTAGGAGAGGAAAGTGCTTTTCACCTAGTTTTAACATAATGATTTCCTGTTATAGCTATTGAATTTTAAATGACAAGTTTTGCCCTTCAGTTTTCACACTGGATAAAAGAATTTGGCACTTAGCATATCTGTAACTCAACCAAATTTTATTAATATTTGATATTTCAGATAACATTCTTAATGAGCTCATGGATTTTTCAAATACACTATGCCACTTTTTTCATTTGTGTATGGATTTTATTACTAGTTGAAAACTCTGAACACCTCTCTCTTTCTTCCTTTTCTCTTCTGTCCATTCCCCTCACTCTGGAAGCCTTTTAGTGAAGGTGCACATCTGCTGCCATAAACACACAAATTAGCACATCAATGTTTCTGATGAAAAAAAAAGTCAGTGCAATAAGAGAATGTTTTGAAAGCAAGCCAGTTTGTCAGTAAATTATAAGCTTCATTACCATAAAACTCTAACAAATAGAACCCACATCTCATTAACTGAAAACACAATATGACTGCAGCAATATTCATCTCCCCAAAGAGTGCTTATCCATAGGAAAAAAAGATAAAAGTTTTGCTTAGAGCTGCCACTAATGACAGCATTAACTTTATTTATTAAAGAATGTCTAAGCATTTTGCAAATGTACATTTTACCCCCTCCCCCATCTTTTTTTTCTGATTAAACATAGTGACAGGTTATACAGTACAAAAGTTATATGATGGCTAACTTCATTCTACTTTAACACCATTCTAATTATTCTCTACTAAGGATGGAGACCATTTCTTCCAGGCACTGCTTGTAACTGTCTATGGCTGGTAAAATTCTTCCACATTACATTTAAAGCCAAAATTCCATATGCCATTTAGTTCCCTGATGAGTTGAGCTCTGTAAAGGTAAAGGAGAAGGAATTCACTTCACTATTTTTTGTGAAATAGAAATTTATTTTCAAACCTAGAGTGCTCTATCATTTGGCAAGTGATTGGGCCACCCCAAACCAACTTCTAATTAAGGTTATTTTGTTGTGGCTTGGTAAAAACAATTCTTTAATAACTATGCTATTGTGTATGTGGTTCTGCATGTTTAAGAATATTTTTTAAATTCTAAGAAAGCAAAACTATTTGTAGTGAAGTTTTTGCTAAAGACTACCAGTTTGAGAAAGAAGACTAATCCAAATTAGATAGTTCAAACTGCTAGAGAGTGCCACTTTCAGAACGAAGAACTAATCCCAAATTAATTAAGCAATTAGGCTGACAGAAGCGAACACAGAGTAATGAGGAGTAAAGGCATTGCCTGTATAAGAGGAGTAAGAATGGTTGTTTAGTCAACTATTCAATTAGAGACCAAGTTTGTGAAAATAATAGGGTAAGAGTTTAAATGACATAATGTCTTGGACTTGCTTAAAAATACTCTAGGGAAAAAATTGGGGGACAAATAGATGAAACAATTCTGGAATCAAATATTGGTAATCATTGAGGCTGGGTAATGGGTACATGGGAGTTTTCTATACTATTCTTTTACCTATGTGAATGCTTGAATTTTTCATAATTTAAATTTTAAACAGGGAAAAGTATTTTAAAGCACATTGGGTAAGCAGATGTGACCTCCCTTTTTATCTGTTTCTTATTATGCAAGGAAAAGAGGAAAGGCTGAGGGAGAGACAGTATTGTGGAAGGAAAGTCCTGTTGTGCTCCATTATCAAAGGAGGAGTTGAATCCTGAATATGCCAGCTATTAGCTTTATGGTTTCTGCAAATCTCTGAGCTTACCTCTTCATTTATGAAATGGGATGATTATTCATGCAACACATGGTCATTATGAGGATTAACTAGAATAGGATATGGGCAAATGGGATGAGCACATAAGTGTTGCATAGATGCTCTCTTTTTTTTACCTAGAAGTAAGATTATTAAGTAAGTAAGAAGTTAAGAGGGCAATCTTAAAAATAAAGGAAAATAAAAAACACAGTTTAATTAAAACTTCAGACAAAGGAATAATTTGTAATACAAGTATGTCTCTTGCAATTTTAGGGCAGAAGGAGACCAATTTACCTGAAAATCAAATATAACTGAGAGTCCTATATTTGAACGGGCAACCACATCTGAAAGGTATACTTTAATAAATTAAACAGTCTTGCAAAGTCTTGCCATAACAACCATAATGCACTTACAGATAAGAGTGTTAGCTATAGTATTACGGATACCACCTAATTGGAGATTTGGCATCGAAAAAACAGGAAGAGACAAATAAGGAAAATTTCAACAGAGTGATAACAATCCAAAAATATAAACAATTCCGAATCTCCAAGGGCTAAATATTGCTTGAGAATATCCATGAATAAAGGGCGGGAGAAAAAGGAAGGAGCACTTAGAAACCTGGTTTCCCAAAGAGGTTGCAACACAAGAGCGTTCTGACTTAAAACAGGAACAATATATTTGTTTATTTGTTTGTTTGCTTGTTTTTATTAAAGCTATGTTTTTTCAAGTTTTTTTTTAATAGAGAGCGGGGAGCAGAGTGAGAGGGAGAGAATCCCAAGCAGGCTCCATGCTCATTGCAGAGCCTGATGTGGGGCTTGATCTCATGACTTTGAGATCATGACCTGAGCTGAAATCAAGAGTTGGAGGTTTAACCGACTAAGCCACCCAGGTACCCCTTAAGTGATGCTTTTGATTAACAGTGTGACTTGGAAATTTTGTTAAACGTGTGTCTGCGAGATCAATGTATTTAATTTTTTTTATGTTTATGTATTTACTTTTGAGAGAGAGAGAGTAGGGGAGGGGAAGAGAGAAGAGGAACACAGAATCCCAAGCAGGCTCCAAGCTGTCAGTGCTGAGCCTATCGTTGAACTCCTGAACCGTGAGATCATGACCTGAGCTGAAACCAAGAGTCCGACGCTTAATAGACTCAGCCACCCAAGTGCTGCTCAATGCATTTAATTTAAATTCATTTTCTCTCTGTCTCTGCATCTGTTTATCTGTCTCTCACACATATGGTTTTAACTTCTCTGTTCCTTCTACTGTTCAATTGTTTATCATTTCTTTAATATGTTACTTGATTTTCCATATCGATTTTACTAAGAACACATCTCTTAATGTTCTTCACATTCTTTTTGAATTTTAACAATTATTTTTTAAAAGCTCAGCCTTAAATCTATAAAACGCTGTGACTGAAATCCTCAGTAAGCAATGTCCAAAAAAGACTTGAATTCAAGGTTTTGTCTACCAAATAAAGGAGTATCATCTCAAGTGAAACTAATACAAATGTTTCTCCACTCTATGTGTAGTATTACTATCTCTCATGGGAGCATAGTTAAATAATTCAATCCTATCTACAGCAAATCAAATCTATACATGTATTAACTTTTAGTTAGAATTTTTAAAAAGCAAACCAACCAACTGGGAGCTGTCTTCAAAAGAAGAAATTCACTTGAAGCTCTATGCACATTTATGAGCTGCTATAGAAGTAAAATGCACACAATTATGAGCTGATACACAAATTTAAAATGCCCATTTACCACAAAAAAAATTCCATTCACTCAGGGAATCTCTATTATAAAATACTGCTGTGTCTTTTTAGCTTGCCCATATCCAGACATAAATTTACTATTGCTCTTTACTGTTTTCATGTGATATTTAGATGTTTCTTCCTGCATGTTGCCTTTATACTCCCCATATATGTTTTGTTCCCCTTGAGGGAGCATATATTTTCCTTCTTTTATAACACTTCAGAAACACCTAGTGCAGTGTTTTACAAAAAAATGCACAGAATGACCAAAACTGATTTAGAAATACCAAATAATGTTATATTGTTTCTTTTAAGGAGTCAAATAACATCCAGTACATAAAGGTTAATTCTTTAAACCAGACCCAGACTAAAGTAAGGCAAATGAGGTATGTAGGGTGCAGACTCAAGGAGACACTCATTCTCAGTGAAGGTATGGCACTGTGTGACTCTGAGAGCTAACACATTCCCAAATTTTGCACCCAAGCTGCCTCACTTGCCTCACTCTATTTTAGGCTCTGCCTAAATGTGCCAGCATGCTTATAATAGCACTTGTATGTTTAAAGCTCCACTTTTGAAAAAAAGGGAACAAAAAGATTTCTTATGAAAACTTTAGGTAGAGTGCATCAAAGAACTTTGCCTGAATAAGGCACAGTTTTTCTCCAGCAGGTATCACAGTCATTCCCGAACATCTGCTCACCTTTGCCATCTGCTTTCATCTTCTTGACATAGGACTATTTCCTGGTTGCCACCTGCTTGTGCAGCTCATGCTTTAAGCCTTGTCATCCTTTACCAATTTTTGCTACTCCTCCTGGACCAAGAGTAAGAGAGAAGAGATTCTTTGTATTCTTAAGACATTACATTCGGATATCTTTGGCTTTTTTTTCCTTTTCTCAGATTTTTTTCTTCATAGTCAAGATGTTTCACATCCCACATTAAAATTTTAACATTTATTCATAAGTGTTAAGTAAAGATAACAATGCAATTATAATTAGCATGATGACATTAAAATCTCAATATTACTTGACAAAATTACTGACCCACATGTGCTTAGGAAAATGTTGAATTTGCTTATGTAGTAAAATGTCACAACATACTTCCTTCTCAATGTTCTTTTTATGCATTAGAGAAGACTCAGTAAAATAATATGAAACTAATTGTTGCAAACTAAGACAGAAGCTGTGATCTTGATATTATTACCATAATGGGAAAAATGCAAGATATGGTGATGACATACTATAATGCTCAAATGTCATATAATAATAATATACATCTGTGATGATTTTTTAAAATTTTTAATGTTTATTTATTTTTAGAGAGAGAGAGACAGAGACAGAGACAGAGACAGAGCATGAGCGGGGCAGGGGCAGAGAGAGAGGGAAACAGAATCTGAAGCAGACTTCAGGCTCTGAGCTGTCAGCACGGAGCCTGACGTGGAGCTTGAACCCACTGACTGCGAGATCATAACCTGACCTGAAGTCAGACACTTAACAGACTAAGCCACCCAGGCACCACGTTCTGTGATGATTTTTAAAAATAGTTTGAAGCAGGCCAAAGACATATGCATACTTCTTGTGTAGGAAGAACACAAAGATAAAGCACTATTTTTATCACATCATATCAAGAACACATACTGTTAACATGACTCCTCTCTCTTCATGCTGACCTTGATCTGTAGGCTGAGGTAGTGTTGTTCAGACTTCCCCACTATTGAGGTATTCTTTCTCCCCCTTTCCAGACTATACTCCTTAGAAGGAAGTCACTATGCTCAAATTAACTCACACTTAATGAATGGGGAATTATGATTCCCCTCAATGAGAATGGAGTAGCTATATAAAATATTTGGAATTATTATGCAAGAAAGGTTGTCCTTAGTCTCATTTTTATTTATTCATTCAATTTTTTATTTATGTCATCATGAACTCAAGGATATTTAATTTACACTTGAGTTATAATCCAATATTATTTGAATTAATTTGTTCAAATTGTTCCAACTTCCTTCATTGGGGACTCTTTCAATGAAATACTATGTTCTTTTGACATACTCCTTTCATTACAGTTTTTTCTTTATATTTTCTTTTTATTTTTGCACTTCCTTTCATTCTGGCAGTATAAGATGCTCCAGTTTCATCTTGTACATTTCCTGTCCCAGTTTCCACTCAACTGTATCTCCAGGGTTCCCAGGTTCCCTTACTGGAGAATGATATTAGAAAATAAGATTTTGGGGCACCTGGGTGGCTCAGTCGGTTAAGCATCTGACTTCGGCTCAGGTCATAATCCCAAGGCTCATGAGTTCAAGTCCTGCATCAGGCTCTGTGCAGACAACTCAGAGGCTGGAGCCTGCTTCAGATTTTACGTCTCCTTCTCTCTCTTCCCCTCCCCCACTCGTGCTCTCTCTGACTCTCAAAAATGGATAAATGTTTAAAAATTTTTTTTAAAATACAAGATCTAGATACCACATGTACTCATTGCTACTGGGGTGTTGTTTCTTCTTGGCCCCCTCAGTTGACAAAGCAAGGAATATATGTGTGTATAATAAACAATGTGTATATAACTATTTGAAATATTTCTATATGCAACCAGCTAAATTAACATGAGTTCATACTGATGTCTCCTACTCTAATCCTTTACCACATGCATCATTCTAGCCTCCTTCCCATGTTTAACTGTCAACTCCCTCTCTGATAGTGACAAGCCTGGTTCCCACCACTTGCCATCTATTTACTTAATTGTTTAATTCCTGTGTATGTGTATAAAAATATCACAATTGTTAATCCATACAACCATGGGAAAGTAATTTATCAACTACAGCTTACTGTTTCTGTACAGCTCCTTTTACCTTTAGTCTTACAGACTCTACTCATTTCCAAAAAGTTACTTAGGTATGAAACTTATTCTTCCACCTCTTTTAGTGAAGTTGTTTTATATATTTGTAATATATTTGGCTGGTTTTGACACATTCTCACAAAGGCTGTGTTTTAACTTGTATACATTAAGATTACCTCCTTGAGCTCTGAAGTTTAATGGGTTTTGACAAAAAGATAGTGTTATGTACCCACACTTAAAAGCATCATATCCAATAGTTCCTCTGTTCTCAACAATTCCCTGTGGTTCACCTGTTCAACCCTCCAAATTCCCTGCAATCTTCCGGTAACCACTGATTTTTATTATCTTTGTAGTTTTGCCTTTTATAGTATGTCATATAATAGGAATCATACAGTTTGTAGCCTTCTCAGACTGGTTAATTTAATTTAGAAATATGCATTTAGAGCTCATTCATGTCTTTTTATGGTTTAATAGCTCGTTTCTTCTTACTGCTGAATAATATTCCAATGTCTGGTTGTACCACAGTTTATCCACTTACTTATTGAAAGACATCTTAGTTACTTCTAGTTTTGGTGATTATGAATAAAGCTCTATAAACATTAACTTGTAGGTTTTTGGGTGAACATAAATTTTCAAGTCAGTTGGGTAAATAACTAGGAATGTGATTGCTGATTCATATGCTGAGACTATGGTCAGCTTTGTAAGAAACTGTAAACTATATCCAAAGTTACTGTACCATTTTGTATTCCCACCTAGCAATGAATGAGTTTCTGTTTTATGTCCTTGCTAGCATTTGGTGTTGATTTTTTTGTGGTTTTTAAAACTTTTATCCATTTTAATAGATATACATTGTTGTACACATTGTTGTTATAATTTGAAATTATCTAATGAAAAAATATATTGAGCATCTGTTCCTATGTTTATTTGTCATCTGCATATCTTTATTGGAGAGATGTCTGTTCAAATCATTTTTTGGAGACTTAAAATAATTTTTTAATTGAGTTTCTTGTTTTCTCATATTTGAGTTTTAACTGTTCTTTATATATTTTTGGTACAAGTCCTTTATCATATATTTTCCAAATATTTTCCCTAGTCTTTGAGTTGTCTTTTCTTTTTTTTTTTAATTTTTTAAAATTTATTGTTTATTGTCAAATTTGTTTCCATATAACACCCAGTGCTCTTCCCCACAAGTGACCCCTCCATGACCATCACCCCTCTTCCCCTTTCCCCCTCCCTCTTCAGCCCTCAGTTTGTTCTCAGTATTCAAGAGTCTCTTATGATTTGCCTCCCTCTCTCTCCCTAACTCTTTTCTTCCCCTTCCCCTTCCCATGGTCCCCTGTTAGGTTTCTCCTGTTAGACTTATGAGTGAAAACATATGGTATCTGTCCTTCTCCGCCTGACTTATTTCGCTTAGCATGACACCCTCGAGGTCCATCCACTTTGCTATGAATGGCCAGATTTCATTCTTTCTCATGGCCATGTAGTATTCCATTGTATATATAAACCACATCGTCTTGATCCATTCATCAGTTGATGGACATTTAGGCTCGTTTCATGATTTGGCTATTGTTGAAAGTGCTGCCATGAACATTGGGGTCCATGTGCCCCTATGCATCAGCACTTCTGTATCCCTTGGGTAGATTCCCAGCAGTGCTATTGCTAGGGTCACAGGGGAGTTTTATTGATAGTTTTTTGAGGAACTTCCACACTGTTTTCCAGAGAAGCTGTACCAGTTTACATTCCCACCAACAGTGTAGGAGGGTGCCCGTTTCTCCACATCCTGGCCAGCATCTAATGTTTTATTTATTTTTGAGAAAGAGAGAGAGAGACAGCATGAGCAGGGGAGTGTCAGAGAGAGAGGGAAACACAGAATCCGAAGACAGGCGACAGGCTCTGAGCTAGCTGTCAGCACAGAGCCTGATGCGGGGCTCAAATCCACGAACCGCAAGATCATGACCTGAGCCAAAGCTGTACGCTAAACCGACTGAGCCACCAGGCGCCCCTGGGTTGTCTTTTCATTCCCTTAATAGTGTCTTTTGCAAAACAGAAGGTTTCAATTTTAAGAAAGTCTAATTTATCAATTTGTTCTTGATTATGCTTCTGCTGTTGGATCTAAAAACTCATCACCACACACAGTTTTTGTCTATATTTTTTCCCTACTTTTTTTCCTCAGAGTTTTACAGGTTTTTTTTTTTTTTCACACTTAGGTCTACACTCCATTTTGACTACAACTTATGAAAGGTATAAAGTCTATTTGTGTTCATTTTTATGGATATCCAATTTTTCCTGCACTACTTGTTTAAAAGTGTATTGTGTATTTGATATCTTAAAAAAACCTTTCAGGTGGGGAAAAGACTGCCTTTCCCTGGGCTAGCCAATTGTTAGAGATAGCAAAGTGCCATATCTCCTCTATCTGGTCTGTATACCCCAGGAGATAATATTCCTCTGCCTTAAATATCCCAGATGCAGGTACCCAGTAACTAGGGAACAACCCTATAGTCTAAAGCCTGCCAAAATTATTCAAACTAGCCAAATTCTAAGTTGCTTATCTTGTACTGTTTTGCCTTTCCTGCAAAAATCCTAATAAAGTTCATGGCCTAAACCTTTCTCCAACTCCTGTCTTCTGCCTCTTGACCATCTTCCTGTCTTTCTCATGTGGCCCCATGTGGTGTGCTGTGCCTCCTGTTTCTAACACCTGTGGGTATAGCAAACTTTGTTTTTTTCCTGAGCTTCTCCTTGGTCTCTTATTATGACTGCACCTGACTGATCATCTCATGAAGGAATATGAAACAAAAAACTTTTCTCCATTGAATTTATTTTGCTCCATTGTCAAAATGCAGTTGACTTTATTTATACAGGTGTATTTTGGGGTTATTCTGATCCATTGATATATGGGCCTGTTCTTTTGCCAATCCATGCTGTCCTTTTTTAAAAGATTTTTTATTTTGGGGGCTCCTAGGTGGTTCAGTCAGTTAAGCATCTGACTCTTGATTTTGGCTCAGGTCATGATCTCACAGTTCATGGGATCGAAACCCACATCGGGTCCTGTGCTGACAGTGTGGAGTGTGCTTGAGATTCTCTCTCTCCTTCTCTCTCTGTCCCTCCCCAGCTCACACACGTGCTCTCTCTAGCTCGCTCTCTCTCAAAAATAAATAAACCTTTACAAACAAAAGGTTTTTTTTTTTTAAGTAAACGTGACCCCAAAGAGGGGTTTGAAGTCACAACCCCAAGATCAAGAGTTGCATACTCTACCAACCGAGCCAGCCAGGCACCCCCAATACTATATTGTCTTGATTACTGTTTTGTTACTGACTGATTATTGTCACTGTATAGGAAGTCTTGTAATTTGTTATTGTGAGTCTGTCATTTGTTCTTCTTCAGTATCGTGTTTGCTATAAGTATTTTGCATTTCCACATAAATTATAGAATCAGATTGTTGATATATATAAAAAAAAGTAGCTTGCTGAGATTTTGGCTTAGACTACTTCAATCTATAGATCAAGTTGAGAAGAATAGACATCTTAACAGTATTGACACTTCTAATTCATAAACATTTATTTAGATCTTTGATTTCTTTTATTGGAGTTCTCTTGTTTGCTGCATATAGATCCTGGACATATCTATTAGACTTATACTTAAGTATTTCATTTTTATGATGCTATTTGAAATGATAATTTTTAAAAAAATTTTTATGTTTATTTATTTTTGAGAGAGAGAGACAGAACACAAATGGGGAAGGGGCAGAGAGAGAGGGAGACACAGTATCTGAAGCAGGCTCCAGGTTCTGAGCAGTCAGCACAGAGCCCAACACAGGGCTCGAACCCACAAACCGTGAGATCATGAACTGAGCCCAAGTCACTTAACGGACTGAGACACCCAGGCGTCTCTTAAATGACAATTAAAAAAATTCATTGGGGACACCTGGGTGGCTCAGTCGGTTAGGCGTCCGACTTTGACTCAGGTCATGAACTCATGGTTTATGAGTTTAAGCCCCGTGTCAGGCTCTGTGCTGACAATTCAGAGCCAAGAGCTTGCTTCAAATTCTGTGTCTCCCTCTTTCAAGGAATCAATTTATTTCATCAAATTATAAAACTTTTAGGCATACAGTTCTCCATAGCACTTCTTATAATTTTTAGTAGTGATGACCCTACTTTCTGATATTGTTGTCTTGTGACTTCTTTTTTTCCCTTGGTTAGCCAGGCTAGAAGCTTATTAATTATAATGATCTTTTCAAACAACCAGTATTTTGGTTCATGGATTTCCTCTACTGTTTTCCTGCTTTCAATGTCATTGATTTTAACCCTAATTTTAAATTAGGGTTTCTGATTGCTTCAATCTTAAATTATTCTTCTTTCTCTTGCCTTCTAAGGTAGAAGTTGAGATCATTGATCTTCTTTTATAATATATGCATTTAATGTTATAAATTTATCTCCAAGCAATATTTTTTGCTGCATCCCACAAGTTTTGATAAGTTGTAGTCATTTAATTAATTTAATTGAAATAATTAATGTGTTGTCTAATTTCTAAATATTTGGTAATATTCCTTTTACCTTTCTGTTATGAATTTCTAGTTTAATTCTATTAGACTCTGAGAACTTTTTATGACTTTACTTTCCTAAATTTATTAAACTATTATTGCCCAGAATGTGATCTATCTTGGAGAATGTTCCTTGTGAGTATGAAAATGTTTATTTTGCTGTTATTAAAATGGAATATTCTATAAATATCAATACAATCACATTAATTGATAGTGTTATTCAGGTCAACAATATGCTTACTGATGTTCTGTTTGCTTGATTTATCAGTTACTGAGATAGCGTTTTCAAAGTCTCCAGCTATGATAATGGATTTGTCCATTTTTAAGGTTTTTATTTTAATTCCAGCTAGTTAACATAGTGTTATATTAGTTTCAGGTGTAAAATATAGTGATTCAGTAATTCCATATAACACCCAGTGATCATCACAGGTGCCCTCCTTAATCCCCATCATCTATTTAGCCCATACCCCCACCCACTTCCTCTCTGATAATCATCAGTTTGTTCTCTATAATTAAGAGTCTGTTTCCTTGTTTGTTTCTCTCCCTCTCTCTTTCTTTTTTCCCTTTGCTTATTTGTTTTGTTTCTTAAATGCCACATATGAATGAAATCATATGGTATTTTTTCTTGCAGTTTTGTGTTTTTGTTTCACATATTTTGATGCTTTCTTTGTTGATAGATGTGTACACATTAAGGATTGCTATGCTTCAGGCAAATTGACACTTTATCATGATGTAATTCTACCTTTATTCCTAATAATTTTCCACTTTCTGAAGTTTTTTTTGTTTGAAATAAATATGGTTGTCCTATTTTTTCAGTTATTGTTAGATTATGCATGATATGAGACATACTTCCTTCTCATCCAACAGCAGCAGTTTCAAGTCTATATTAAAACAAATACATATTCATATATATATATATATATATACACACACACACAGACCTTATATAACAAACTTCATAGCATACTTATTAATAATAGCTCCAATCTGGAAGCAATTCTAAAGTCCATCAACAGGAGCAAGGATAAATACATAGTTCTACTTTCATACATGGAATACTACTCAGCAATAAAAAAGAATGAACTACTGAAATAAGCACTAGCTTGGAAAAGTCTCAAAAACAAAGAAGTTAGTTAGGCATAAGAAAGTGCATACTTATAAATAACTTTTAAATATTATTTTAGAGCTGGCAAAACTATTCTACAGTGATAAAAATTAAAAAGCAACTAATTTTTGAGTGGAGGGATAATTGACTAGAAAGAAACATGAAAGAAACTTCTGGGATGATGGAAATGTTCATTTGCATTTTGTTTTATGCAGTGATTACATGGATGTACACAACTGTCAAAACTCAAATGGAACACTGAAGGGACATTTTATTATATATGAATTAGATATCAAAAAATTACTTATATTCCCAAATTAAAGAGCAACAAGGTAAAAAGAAGGACGTGTAGTAAATTTATTAACCTTGCTAAAAAACAATTAGATGATCTCTTAGGAGTTCATTCCAGTCATTAATGCTTCCAGTGTAGATAAGTAAATATATGTGTGCATAGCCTAAATATGTAAGGTCAATAGTGAAGTAGACATACTGTAAGACAAAGGAAGGAAGGAAGGAAGGAAGGAAGGAAGGAAGGAAGGAAGGAAGAAAGGAAGGAAGGAAGGAAGGAAGGAAGAAAGGAAGGAACGAAGGAAGGAAGAAAGGAAGAAGGAACGAAGAAAGGAAGAGGTAGAGAAAGAGGAGGGAGGGAGGGAAGGAAAGAAGGAAATAAAGAAGGAAATAAGGGATTTAAGCTGCCAGTTTCTCCTGTAGGCTATTAGCCAAAGAAAGAGGCAAGTAATTTGCCAAGGAGTAGACAGACATATCTTGGGTGAGATGACTAGTAAAACAACTTCAATTTTGTGGGGACTAGAGAATTGTCCATTTGTTTTCTTTTTAATTTTTTTATGTCTTTATTTTATTTTGAGAGAGAGAGAGACAGCGAGTGAGCAGGGGAGGGGCATAGAGAGAGGGAGACACAGAATCTGAAGCAGGCTCCAGGCTCTGAGCTGTCAGCACAGAGCCTGATGCGGGGCTCGAACCCACGGACTGTGAGATCATGACCTGAGCCGAAGTCTGACGCTTAACCGACTGAGCCACCCAGGCGCCCCAAGAATTGTCCATCTGTGAGGGAAACATTTAACCTGTTGTCTGAATTCATTCAGAAAGGACTATACCAGAGGTGCCTAGGTGGCTCAGTTGGTTAAGTGTCAGACCGGCTCAGGTCATGATCTCACAGCTCGTGGGTTCGA
>JAQQST010000554.1:0-14931 GCA_028646485.1 Cryptoprocta ferox
AGGACCATGGGGAGGGGAAGGAGGAAAAAGAGTTAGGGAGAGGGAGGGAGACAAAACACGAGAGACTCTTGAATACCGAAAACAAACTGAGGGCGGAAGGGGAAGGGGGAAAGGTAAAGGGGGATGATGGTCATGGTGGAGGTCACTTGTGGGGAAGAGCACTGGGTGTTATATAGAAACCAACCTGACAATAAACTATAAAGTTAAAAAAAAAACACAAGTATTTCTTAAATACTATGTGCCAGTCACCCTATTAGGCACCAGAAATCCAAACATGAATGAGACAAAGTTTCTGACTGCAGCGTTGAGTCTTATGAAAACGATAAACATGAAAGTTAATAAATACAACACTTGAAAGGGCAGAGAGATAAACACAATAGTGTTGGAGCCCAGGGAAAGTCAGAATTAATATCAATTAACCATGGTTTCATTCTTATGCCCTTCTATAAACCCATTTTCTAGCATGGTACTAGGCACATACAGACACTTGATAAATATCTGTTTGGATGGATGGATGGATGGATGGATGAGTAGATGGATGGGTGAGTAAATGGATGAATGGATGGAAAGTGTAAATAAGTGAGTGAATATTTAAAATAAATTGACAACTTAGGGGACAAAATCCAAGTCAGGCTATCAAACACTTTAACAGAATCATGAACTTCATACCACTGGTCTTAGCTTGTTCTTACACAAACAACAATTTTATTACTTATTTTTAGATTCATGCCTGTCTCCCCTAGTAGAATATAAGACCAACAAGAAGAGTAGGGGTCCTATCTGTTTTTGTTTCCTAGTGATAACTCCAACACCTAAGACAGTGCTTGGCATGTAGAAGGTGCTAAATAAATATTTGTTGGATTAGTAGGGAGAAACACGAATGTCTCACTAAAGGATGTACTACACAAGAAAGAATATGGAAGAGTATGCAAACTATACAAAAAAGAATTCTTTTTAAGAGCTCTGAAAATGTGCTTTTAAAAAGAAAATTTTCTTACTGCTCTATACATAGATACTGTGATATGAGTTCAGTTCAATCAGTTTGGTCTCAATGATTCAGATAACCCCAGCTAAGTGGGGGTTAGAAAATGTCACTGTTGAAGTTTTAGGGAGCCCATAAGCAACACCCATTTCTTCTTTCTCCTACTTTAGGACCAATAAAGGTGATACACTGATAATTTTGGCATCAGTATTAACAGGTCCATTGAAAAATGAGCCATGCAATCTATAACCCAAATAATTCATGACTCCTTCCTATCCCATAATAAACCTTGAGAAAGCCCATCTACAGGAAGGATTGGCTCTGAAGGACACATACACTTAAAGGAAGTGTCTCTTCATTGTATCTAAGGTAGTGCAGAAAGTAAGAGATCATATCCACAGAATTTGGGTCCTTGAGAATCATGGACCAGTGGATGTTACTCAGATAACTGAGGAAACTCACAAGAAATAATGGGTAGGACTAGAGGCCAAAGGGTTACTCTAAATCCCTGCACATGGAAACTATGAGGTGAGAAAAAAAAAAGAGAGAGAGAGAACCCCTCCAATGACAGGCAAAATGTTGGTAAGTATCACTTTTCCAAACATTAGGTCATAGCACAATATATAGCAAATGAATCCAGGAGATAGCAGAAAATGGAATATGTTAAATTTGCTTTCCCAGGTGGTGTAACTCATGCAAATCACCATTCTTCCTTTCTGATAAGTATCTGATACCTAATATATAATTTTTTCTTTGCAGGAGCTGTTGAATAATTTAAAATACAAAATTTAGGGGTGCCTGGGTGGCTCAGTTGGTTAAGTGTCCAATTTCGGATCAGGTCATGATCTCACGAGTCATGGGTTCGGGCCCTGCATCAGGCTCTGTGCTGACAACTCAGAGCCTGGAGCCTGCTTCAGATTCTGAGTTTCCCTCTCTCTCTCTGCCCCTCCCCTGCTCTCTCTCTCTCTCAAAAATAAATAAACATTAATTTTTTTTAATTAAAATACAAAAACCATAGGCTCACACAATTCAAGAAGTTCTGATAGCAAAATACCTAGGTAAAGATGACAGGAGTCCTAACATGTATGTTCCTGGTCTGCTTCCACTCACTGCTCCCTGGTCCCCTCCCAGTTGCAGCCCCCACTCAAAACCACAAAAAACCCACATCACATGAAACTGGCTGCAAAGGAGATGATTTAAGAAGCTCACATGGAGAAAACTGAGATGCTCCTGTCAACTGCCGAGCTCCCAGCAGATGACCAGCTCCTGCTGCCAGTCATGTAAATGGACCAACTTGGATATTCCAGCCCATACAACTGCTTCCCAGATGATATCATAAGAGAACAGAAGAACAACCCCCTGAGACAGGTCAACCTACGAAGTTGTTACAGATAATAAAATGTTTATTTTTCATCAGTAGATTTGGGAACAGTTTGTTACATAGTGGTGATTGGAACCAGCCCCTTTCTGGCACCCTGGTTTCTGGAACAGAATTTTGTCATTGTTCTTATCATCCAGTAGGGAAAGCTTCACTTGCAACATCATTTGTTTAAGTGAGAATTTCATTGAGAAATGTTTCCTTTTGTTCTATTTTCACACTGAAAAGATAAAGCTACAAAATTCTAAAGCAAAACATAACTTCTATACTGACTGGCCTTTCCAGAAAGAGCTAATACATGAATATTATGTTTCAAATGGAACCTGTTAGGAATTACCTTCAATCCTTTAGTGAACAAAAACTTCTAAAGACTAGATGATGGTGGGACTAGGAAGCTGGCAGGAAATTAGGAATTTAGAAAGAAAATGTTTATCTTGTGGCCCTTTTCACAGCTTAAAACCCAATTTGGGCTAATGTCTGTAAATGGAGAGTAGCTATTAACAAATCAATTAATTAGGGTCTTGTTGGCTTTTCTAGTGTCAACTCTAATTATTTGTTTGTCTGATCTGAGGTATCCTTAGATTATTTATTATCATTCCTGCCAACCAACAAAAGATAATAAAGTTGCATCTCACAAGTATATGGGAATTAGAGAACAGCTTTTCTCCTGTATGCTCAGTCTCAGGCAAAATCTTCAGAGCCTGAGTCTTTTCTTCAAGACAAAGTTTCTTTATGAAGTTAATAAATGACTAACTTTCATTAAAAAAATTTCAAAGAAGGCAATAATTAATGTTTTTAATTTTTTTTTACATTTATTTATTTTTGAGAGAGAGAGAGACAGAATGTGAATAGGGGAGGGGCAGAGAGCGAAAGAGACACAGAATCTGAAGCAGTCTCCAGGCTCTGAGCTAGTGGTCTGCACAGAGCCCGACGCGGGACTTGAACCCACGAACCGTCATATCATGACCTGAGCCGAAGTTGAACGCTCAACCGACTGAGCCACCCAGGTGCCCCAATTCATTTGTTTTTGAAAATTCCCTAGATCATGGACATTTGTTTAGAATCAAGAGTCAAGGATACTTATGTTCTATTTTCTTTTTCCAGCAGTTATCTTCTTGCATGGGGTAAGAAAAAGAAATCTATACTTCCAAGGGAAACTGAGGCAGAGGACAAATAATCACTCTGTTCCACAGTGATGAATACCTAGTGGCAGTACTCATGGTCTAAGAAAATCTCATTCTGTAATAATTTCTCAAAAGTGTATTTGTCTCTTATCAATACATAAGTCAAGGATATTTTTCTTCATTCTACAGCTCAATCTCAACCTAATTCTATATCTGATCATTTTTATTCCACTTTATTATAAAAGAAAAGAATCTGTTTAGTCTGAGAAAAATGGAAAATTTCCTCTCTCATGCAAGCTGAAAAGTGGTTCTTATAACAAAATAATTACCTAATTAAAGTGCTCATCTGAACCAGTTACCACAAATCCAATTAAATCAAGCTGCCAACAGGAATGTATTATACCTGATAAGAAGGAGAGTTAGCAAACAGATCAACACAAAGCACGATCATGCTCTCTGTTAAAGAGTTTGTCTTTTTGTTTAAAAGATGCTGTAACTTCCTGATGAAATAGTTTTTTAATATGCCAAGGAAGCTATATATCTGGCAGTGAAAATGCTAAATATCTACATACTAATTCAGGAGATCAAGGTTAGACATTTATTTTGTCAAGGTTAGATATTTCATGAACCTCTAGCCACAGGTTCATGAAAATGAAAGGCATTAATTGACTAGTTTATCATGAAACCACCTTGGTGCTTTTCTTTCATGGGTTGGGATGCTGGCAGTGGTCCTTCACAATGACTGAACATATGAATATATGAACAATGAAAAGAATGACAAATTGGGAGCAAGACAGAAATGATAGAACTTTCTGATCAAAGAAAGATATCTATCCAGTTCCTAATCAAAGAACCCTATTTTGTTTTTTGAGCTTCATGATGTAATTTTATTATGTTCACATCATTCTTTCTATAGGCTTTAATATTGGCCTTTTTCTTCCCATTTCTATTTTTTAAGTTTATTTATTTATTTATTTTGAGAGAGAAAGAGAGAGTTTAAGCGAGGGAGGGGCAGCAAGAGACAGAATCCCAAGCAGACTCCACACCCAGTGTAAAGCCTGACATGGGACTTGACACGGTGCTCCATCTCACAACCGTTAACATCAAGACTGTGATGCCATTGAACCAGTACCAGGAGTGGGATGCTTAACTGATCAAGCCACCCAGGCACCCCTTCTCAATTCTACTTTCAGTTTCATCTACTGTGTTTGTCCCTGCACTGAGAGGAACATCCAATACACCCAGCATTTGTGCATGGCTCTATCAGAGTTGCTGCTGCAGTGGAAGAAACAGAGAATGCTGGAAAACAGTATTAAAAAAATAATGAAATGCACATGTCAAGTATGGTGTCTACAACTGGTTAGTTAGGAGAGAAAGTACACTGAGAACACACACACACACACACACACACACACACACACACACAAAACATCAGTAGAGAGGTTTTTGAAGTCAATAAAAAAGAGATTGAAGAGTCAAGCCCCCTATACCTGCTGATCCTGTTTGAAGCTCCAGTCTGCATGTACCCTTGTATCTTTACAATGTTTTGCTTCTTCTTAAGATATCTGTGTGAGTCTCATACAGATGTGTGGTATTCTCCAATTTGTGAAACCTTACAAACACAACTAGTACCTGTCCAGATCCTACCTGAAATTTAAAACAGCTGTTCTGGAGAAATCTGAAGAGTTTACAAAATTCAGAAAACACCTACTTTAAGTTTATTTATTTATTTTGAGAGAGAGAGAGAGAGAGACATGGGAGGGGCAGAGATAGAGGGAGAGAGAGAGAATCCCAAGCAGGCTCTGTACCGTCAGCACAGAGCCTGACGTAGGGCTCAAACTCACAAACCATGAGATCATGACCTGAGCTGAAACCAAGAGTCAAACACCCAACCAACTAAGCCATGCAGGTACCCAGAAAACATCTACTTTAAATGTACCATACATCTCTCTAAATAGTTTATAATTTTTATATTCATGCCATGAAGATACTGTGGTTGATACTTGACATCTGTAGAAGATTAATTTAAAGGGTACCATATTTATGGTTTTTAAACCACAAAAAAAAGCTAAAAATTTATCCCCAGAAGAATTAATGCATTTGCCAAATATTACGAGTTTACGAGAGCTTTTTTTTTCTTCTATCAAAGGAGAATTATGTTTTTAGTTCTCAGTTTAATTCCAGTTAGTTAACATACACAGTTATATTCATATATATATTAGTTATATGTATAATGTAGTGATTCAACACTTAGAAATATCACCCAGTGCTCATAACAACAAGTGTATTCCTTAATCCCCATCATCTGTTTAGCCCACCACCGCTCCCCACCACCTCTGTTAACCATCAGTTTTTTCCTTATGGCTAAAAGAGTCTGTTTCTTCTTTTTTTAATTGTTTTTTAATGTTTATTTTATTCTTGAGAGAGAGACAGAGTGCAAGCAGAGGAAGGACAGAGAGAGAGAGGGAGACACAGAATTCAAAGTAGGCTCCAGGCTCTGAGCTTTCAGCACAGAGCCCAACACAGGGCTTGAACTCGCAGACTGTGAGATCATGACCTGAGCCAAAGTAGGATGCTTAACCTACTGAGCAACGCAGGCACCTCAAGAGTCTGTTTCTTAGTTTGTCTCTCTCTTTTTCCTTTTGCTCCATTTTGTTTCTTAGATTCCACATATGAGTGAAATCACATGGTATTTGTCTTTCTCTGACTTATTCCATTTAGCATTATACTCTTTACCTCCATATGTGTTGTTGCAAATGGAAACATTTCATTCTTTCTATGACTGAGCAATATACCATTGTATATATACACCACTTCTTTATCCATTCATCAACTGATGGACACTTAGGCTGCTTCTATATCTTGACTATTGTAAATAATGCTGACATAAACATAGGGGTTACATATACCCTTAGAATCAGTATTTTTCTATCTTTTGGGTAAATACCCAGTAGTGCAATTGCTGGATCATAGATAGTTCTATTTTTAACATTTTGAGGAACTTCCAAACTGTTTTCCACAGTTCCAACACAAGTTTGCATTTCCACCAACAGTGTAAGAGGGTTCCTTTTTCTCTATATCCTTACTAACACCTGTTGCTGATTTTAGCCATTCTGACAGGTGTGAGGAGATAGCTCATTGTAGTTTTCATTTGCATTTCCCTGATGATAGTGATGATGAAAATCTTTTCATGTGTCTGTTGGCCATTTATATATCTTCTTTGCAGAAATGTCAGTTCATATCTTCTGCCCATTTTTTAACTAGATTATTTGTTTTGGGGGTGTTGGGTTTTATAAGTTCTTTATATGTTTTGGATACTAACCCTTTATTGAATATGTCATTTGCAAATACTCCTATTGGTAGGTTGCCTTTTAGATGTGTTAATCATTTCCTTCACTGTGCAGCTTTTTTATTTCGATGTAGAGCCAGAAGTTTATTTTTGCTTTTGTTTCCCTTGCTTCAGGGACCTATCCAGAAAAAAGTTTCTATGGCCAGTGTTAGAGAAATTACTGCCTATGCACTCTTCTAGGATTTTTATGGGTTTGGGTCTCACATTAAGTCCTTAATCTATTTTTTTCATGTTTTTAAGTTTATTTATTTTGAGAGGGAGGGAGGGAGGGGTAGGGGCAAAGACAGAGGGAGACAGACTTCCAAGCAGGCTCAACGTGGACACAGTGCAGAGCCCAACACAGGGCTCAAACTCACAAACCATGACTATGACCTGACCCAAAATCAAGAGTTGGATGCTTATCTACGTGCCCCTAGATCTTTAATCTAGTTTGAATTTATTTTTGTGTATGGGGTAAGAAAATGGTCCAGTGTCATTCTTTCATATGTAGCTGTCCAGTTTTCCCAAGACCATTTGTTGAAGAGACTTTTCCCTATTGCATATACTTGTCTCTTTTCTCAAAGATTAATTGACATCTAATTGTGGATTTATTTCTGGGTTTTCTATTCTATACTATTAATCTATGTGTCTACTTTTGTGTAAATACCATACTGTTTTGATTACTACAGCTTTGTAATATAAGTTGAAGTCCAGAATCATGATGCCTCCAGCTTTGCTTTTCTTATTCATGGTTGCTTTGGCTGTTCAGCATCTTTTATGGTTCCATACAAATTTTAGGTTTGTTCTAGTTCTATGAAAAATGTTGTTGGTATTTTGGGAAGGACTTTATTGAATGTGTAGATTACTTTGGGTAGAATAGACATTTTAACAATATTTGTCAATCCATGAGCATGGAATGTCTTTCCATTTTTTTGTGTCTTCAACTTCTTTCATCAGTGCTTTATAGTTTTCAGAGTACAGGACTTTCACTTCTTTCGTTAGGTTTATTCCCAAGTATTTATTTTTGGTGCAATTGTAAATGAGAATATTTTCTTAATTTCTCTTTCTGCTACTTCATTATTGATGTATAAAAATGCAACAGATTACTTTACACTGATTTTATATCCTGTAACCTTACTGAATTCATTTATCAGTTCTAGTATTGGTGGAGTCTTTAAGGATTTCTATATATAGTATCATGTCATCTGTAAATAGTGAAAGTTTTATTTTTTCTTTACCAATTTGGATGACTTTCATTTCTTTTTGTTGTCTGATTGTTGTGGCTAGGACTTCTAGTACTATATTGAATAAAAGTGGTAAAAGTGGACATCTTTCTGTTACTGACCTTAGGGGAAAAGCTCTCATTTTTTCACCATTGAGTATAATGTGAAAGTATTAATAAGTATTAATTCTTCTTTCATAGAAGGCCTTTATTATGTTGAATAGGTTTCCTCTAAACCTATTTTATTGAGGGATTTTACCATGAAGGGATATTGTACTTTGTCAAGTGCTTTTTCTGCATCTCTTGAAATGATCATATGGTCTTACCCTTTCTTACTGAAGTGATGTATCACATTGATTGATTTATAAATTCTGAACCACCCTTGCATCCCAGGAATAAATCCAACCTGTAGTGAACAATTTTTTTAATGTATTGCTGAAATCGGTTTGCCAGTAGTTTGTTGAGGAATTTTGCATCTATGTTCAGCAAGGATATTGGCCTATAGTTCTGTTTTTTGTTGTTGTTGTGTCTTTATCTGGTTTGGGTATCAGGGCAATGCTGGCTTCATATAATGATTTTGGAAGTTTTCCTTCCTCTTCTATTTTTGGAATAGTTTGAGAATAGGTATTAATTCTTCTTTAAATGTTTTAGAGAATTCATCTGTGAAGCCATCTGGCACTAGACTTTTGTTTGTTGGGAGTTGTTTTTATTACTGATTCAATTTATTTGCTGGTTATCAATCTGTTCAAATTTTCCATTTCTTCCTATTTCAGTTTTGGTATTTTATGTTTCTAAGAATTATCCATTTCTTCTAGATTGTCCAGTTTGTTGACATACAGTTTTTCATAATAATCTCTTAAAATTGTTTGTATTTCTATGGTGTTTATTGTTATATCCCCTCTCTCATTTGTGATTTTATTTATTTGAGTCCTTTCTCTTTTTTTCTTGATAAGTCTGACTAGAGGTTTATCAATTTTATTGATTTTTTTCAAAGAAATAGCTCCTGGTTCATTGATCTATTCAGTTTTTCCTTTAGTTTCTATATAATTTATTTCTGCTCTAATTTTTGCTATTTCCCTCCTTCTGCTGGTTTTAGGCTTTGTTTGTTGTTCTGTTCTTTTTCTAGCTCCCTTAGGTGTAAGGTTAGGTTCTTTATTTGAGATTTTTTTCTTGCTTCATGAGGAAGGTCTGTATTGCTAAAAACTTTCCTCTTAGAAGAGAATGCACTTTTGCTGCATCCCAAAGATTTTGGACCATTGTGTTTTCATTTGTTTCCTAGTATTTTCTTATCTCTTCTTTTATTTCCTGATTGGCCTATTCATTTTTTAGTAGCATGCTATTTAACTTCCATGTATTTGTGCTCTTTCCAAATTTTTTTATGATTGACTTCCAATTTCATAGTGCTGTGGTCAGAAAAGATACACAGTATAATTTCAGTCTTTTTATACTTGTTGAGGCCTGATTTATGACCTAATATGTGATCTGTTCTGGAGAATGTTCCATGTGCACTTGAAAAGAAAGTGTATTCTGCTGTTTTGGGGTAAAATGTTCTGAATATGTCTGGTTAAATCCATCTGGTCCAGTGTGTCATCCAGTGTATTTCCTTGTTAATTTTCTATTTAGATGATCTGTCCATTGATGTGAGTGGGAGTGTTAAAGTCCCCTACTATTATTGTATTACTATTGATTAGTTTCTTTATGTTTGTTATTAACTGTTCTATGTATTTCGGTGCTTCTATGTTAGGTGCATAATTATATATTCTTGTTGGATTATCCCCTTTATTATATCGTGTCCTTCTTTGACTCTTGTTACAGTCTTTGTTTTAAAATCAATTTTTTCTGGGGCGCCTGGGTAGCTCAGTCGGTTGAGTGTCCAACTTGGGCACAGGTCATGATCTCACGGTTCGTGGGTTCCAGCCCGCGTCGGGCTCTGTGCTGACAGCTCAGAGCCTGGAGCCTGCTTCAGATTCTGTGTCTCCCTCTCTCTCTGCCCCTCCCCTGCTCACACTCTGTCTCTCTTCCTCAAAATAAAATAAAGACATAAAAAAAAGTTTTTAAAATCAATTTTTTCTGATGTAAGTATTGCTACTCCAGCTTTCTTTTGACATCTGTTTGCATGAAAAATGTTTCTCCATTCCCTCACTCTCAGTCTGTAGGTCTCTTTAGGTCTAAAATGAGTCTCTTGTAGGCAGCGTATAGAAGGGTCTTGTTTTTTATCCATTCTGTTACCCTATGTCTTTTGATTGGAGCATTTAGTGCATTTACATTCAGAGTGATTATTGATATATATGAATTTAGTACCATTTTATTACTTGTTTTGTGGTTGTTTCTAGAGATTTTCTCTGACCTTTCTTGTCTTTCTTTCATGGTTTGCAGATTTTCTTTAGTGATATATTTGGATTCCTTTCTCTTTATTCTTTGCATATTTATTACTAGTTTTTTATTTTGATCAAAAATAGTTTTAATAGTGGTTACCATTAGGTTTGCATATAGCAGTCTATCTCAAGCTGATGGCCATTTAAGTTTGAACCCATTCTTTACTACCCTCCTCCCCACATTTTAGGTATATGGTATCATATTTTACATTCTTTTATTTTGTCATTTCCTTAACTGATATTTTACAAAAATATTAATTTTTCCTACTTTTGTATTTCCTACCTTCATACTGTCACTTTTGATATTTCCTTTCCACTCAAAAAGTCCCTTTAATATTTCTTGCAGGGCTGGTTTAGGGGTCATAAACTCCTTTAGATTTTGTTTGTCTGGGAAACTCTTTATTTCCTGTTCTATTCTGAATGATAGCCTTGCTGGATAGAGTTTTCTTAGCTGCTGATTTTTGTCATTCAGCACTATGAATATGTAATATCACTCCCTTCTGGCTTAGCATGTTTTTGCTGAAAAATCCCCTGATAGCCTTATGGGGTTTCCCTTGTATGTAACTGTCTTCTTTTGTCTTGCTGCTTTACAATTCTTTATCACTATATTTTGCCATTTTAATTATATGTCTTGGTGTGGATCTTCTTTTGTTGATTTTGCTGGGAGTTCTCATTGCCTCCTAAATCTGGATATTTGTTTCCTTCCCCAGATTTGGGGAGTTTTCAGCTATTATTTCTTCAAATAAATTTTCTGCTCCCTTTTCCCTCTCTTCTTCTTCTGGGACTCCTATAACATGACTGTTACTAAGTTTGATGTAGTCACTGAATTCCCTAAGTCTATTCTAGTTTTACATCATTCTTTTTTCTCTGTTTTGTTCAGCTTGATTAATTTCCATTACTTTGTCTTCTAGGTCATTAATTTGTTCCTCTGCTTCTTCCATCCTGCTGTTCATTCCATCAAGCATGTTTCTCATTTTGCTTATTGAGCTCTTTATCTCTGCTATGTTGTTCCTTATCTCTGTTAAGGGTCACACTCATACCTTCCACTCTTTTCTGAAGTCCAGTGGGTATCTTTATGATCATTACTTTAAATTCTCTATTAGGCATATGACTTCCATCTGTTTTGCTTAGATCTCTGGCCATGGCCTTGTCCTGTTCTTTCATTTGAGACAAACCCCTCTGTCTTCTCATTTCATCTAAGACTCTGTGCCTGTTTTTGGGTGTTAAGAAAGTCAGCTACACCTTCTGATCTTGAGGGTAATAGCCTTATGAAGTAGAGTCCTGTGGTGTCCTGCAGTATGGTGTCCCCTGTTCTCCAGGGCCTGGCACTTCAGTAAGTGTCTCTAATGTGTGCTGCGTGTGCTCTGCTATTGCATCTTGGCCACTTTATCCTTCAGGTCAATCATCTGCAGAGGTTCTTTGCCTGTTATGGGCAATTTTTGGTCCCTGGCCTGTATATGGCAAGTTTTAACTAGGTGTGCTCTGATCTGTTTGTAAAATGAGATCTGTCACCACATCCACCAGAACCAAGTCCCTGCATAACTACGAGGTGGGGGAGATACGGTATGGGTAAGGGTTTGGGCAGATCTTCTGGGGAGGCACTGCCACACTGGGATTGAAGCAAGTGTGGCTAGGAAGAATAGTTTCACTGGAGTGCAGGGGGACGGGAGATGGGGGGTGGTTGATGTAAGCAAGTTAGGTAGTGAGTGTTGGCACTGAGCTGGTTCCTGCAGGTGACCCTCTACTTATGCAGAGGTGCAGGGGAGGGAAATGATGTCTGCCAGTTCCTTTGTTCCCAGAAGTGTCTCTCCCTGAATGCATCTCTCTCTCTCTCTCTCTCTCTCTCTCTCTCTCTCTCTCTCTCTCGTGGAAAGGCTCTAAGATAAGCAAATAACCTCCCCACTGTGTGCCCCCAGGCACTCTTCATATTGCTGTTTCCTACTGTATGTCCATAGGCTGTTTGCCCTGCCTTCTCTCCAAGAGCAGTCCTAATGCCTCCACTCTCTCCCCAAGCCAAGCTTGCTAACCTTTAGAACATGAGACTTTAAGCCCCACTGATTGCCAGAACTCACAAAATTCGGGCCCTCTCATCTTCCAAGCCAACTATTACGGGGATTCATTTTCCCCATGTGCTACCCTGTGTATTAGTCTGTCTCACACCCTTCTCCACAACCACAGCTCCCTTCCTATCACATTGACTATGATCCATTTCTCTCCCAAACTCCATCTCCAAACTTCCTACTTTCATCATGTGGCCTCTTCTCTACCTTTAGTTGTGGAGTTTGTTCTGCCAGTCTTCAAGTTGGTTTCTGGGGTATTTAGGATGATTTGATAGTTAACCAGTTGTATTCATGAGATGAGGCAAGCCTAGGGTCCTCCTACTCTGCAACCATCTTCATCTCCTCTCCAAAGGAGAATTTCTTGACTTTGTCTAACTGGTAATCATAATAATTGTCTAACTAGTAATTCATTTTCCAGGATTAATGTTCATATCTTTTAAAAATAAAACCAATGCTTTTTTATAAATTCAAAATAATTTTGGGAAATTTCTGTAAGACTATTTCTCACTTTAGCTCAGAGCTCTGTGAAGTCAGTGGGAGCTCCGGGCTTGAATCAGCTCCATGCAGTGAGCAGGCAAAGGAGAAATGAGGCCAATACAAAAATATCCCAACATACAGAATGAGGTTTTCCTATCTATGATGTGTCTCAAAGCAATGAGCTCAGAAACTGTTCTAATCAGAGAATTCTTCAAGGAAAAATAGTTCCAAAAAGTAGTGAAGAGCTAGTCCAAATAAAAAGAATAAAATCAGAAATTTAAAATAAATTTTAATGAATGCCAATTCCAGGTCCAAAATATTAGTTATAACATCTGTTGGAAGAATGAAGACTTAATCTTGATTATAGTTAAAATACAAGGTTGCCCATAAAGCATGATTTTAAACTCAAAAGATCCTCTCATTTTCCCTCCCAACTATTTCCAACATTATCCCACAAATCTCTTTCCTGATGACAACTAAAACTTCACCATTAGTAATCAATTCCCTTGAGTGAGTCCCCCATTGGTGGTCTTTTATAAAGCAAATTCACTAGGAACACAGTGCTGGACTCTAGGGGGTAGTACTGAGAACAGAAAATGCTATGGACTGAGTGGTATCTCCCTATAAAGTTCATTTGTTGGAGACCTAACCCTGTATGTAACTGTATGTAGAGATAGGGCCTATAAGGAAGTTAAATGAGGTCATGAGGGTGGGGCGCTAGGAATAGAACTAATGTCCTTATAAGAAGAGACACCAAAGAGTGTTCTTTTGCATTCTCTCTCTCTCTGTCTCGCTCTCTGTCTCTGTCTCTCTCTCTCTCTCTCTCTCTCTCTCTCTGTCTGTCTTTCATTCCTCACAGGCACAAAGAAATCATGTGAGCAGATGGCAAGATGACAACTACCTATAAGCCAAGAACAGAACCCTCAAAATGAAACCTACCCTGCCTCTAGAACGATGAGAAATTAATTCCTGTTGCTTAAGCCACCAAGTCTGTGGTACTTTGTATGCCAACCTAAGTTTATTAAGGTAAGGATAATAAAGCAAGGAGAAACATCCTATAGGGCAGATTGAGGGGAGCATTCTCTCAGCAATACACACAACAGATGCAGGAAATATGTTTAAGGATAGAGTTATCCTTCCAGAGAGTAAGTTTCTTCATTCCCTTGTATATTCCAAGGTCATGTGAAAATCACTATTGGTCATGTGGAAATCACTAAAGTCTGTTTAAGCCATACCACACTCTACTCTTTGAGAACTTCTGGAGTCCACTCACATTATGGGCCTGCAGTATAATAAAAAACAAATATATGGTCTTTGTCCCAAGTTCCTGCTATAGAGCTCACAAAACTCTTGGAATTTCCTGAATTATGAGTTTCTTTTGTATGGTAATGGTGACACTTGGTGGAATAGGTCCAAGATAGCTTCAGGACAGGGGCTGGTTGTCAGAAAAGCCAACCAGATGATTAGAAAGGTTAGAACATTCAGCACCACGCTCTGAGTTGGAAACAAAGATGGGCTAGAGATTGAGTTCAATCACCAATGGCCATTGGTTTAATCAATCATGCCCACACAAGGAAGTCTGGATTAAAACCCCTGAAGTTTGGAGTGATACCAAGTCAGAAAACACATTCATGTACCATAATGGTAATACACCCCAACTCCACTGGGACAGAGGTTCCTGTGTTCAGGTAGGTATCTTCCAGATTTTGTCCTTTGTACTCTTAATCTACCTGTTCATCTATATTTTTTGTAATAAAGTATAACAGTAATAATGGCACTTTCCTGAGTTGTGTGAGTCATTCTAGTAAATTATTGAAACTGAAAGGGTCATAGTATAGTAAGCTTGGCAGAAGTGTAGGTAGCCTGGACACAACATTGTTGGATGGTGTCTGAATATGGAGCAGTCCTATGAGACCAGCCCTTAATCTGTAGGGTCTTCACTAACTCTTAGAGAATTTAATTGTTGGACTCCCAACTGGGATCAG
>JAQQST010000561.1:0-15997 GCA_028646485.1 Cryptoprocta ferox
TTCATGTCTTCTGCCCATTTCTTCACTGGATTGTTTGTTTTTCGGGTGTGGAGTTTGGTGAGTACTTTGTAGATTTTGGATTTTAATTCTTTGATCATTAAATCCCAAGATTTTTTCATAAATATACATGCAGTACTCCTTGTCTCACACTTCTCTTAATCTGGAAGTCCAAAGCTTGCTTACTTTGTTTGTTTAATTATTTATATATGTCAGCTTTAGCCTCATATCTTACATTCTAGCAGCAAAAAACACTAAGTTACTATGTTCACACTGTTACTACCTGTAGTGATTCTCTGCTAACATCATTTTCTATGTTCTATTAGTTTTGAAAAAATTTTTATTATTTTGTAAAATTTATTTATTGAAATTCAAGTTAGTTAACATACAGTATAGTATTGGTTTCAGGAGTAGAACCCAGTGATTCATCCCTTACATATAACACCCAGTGCTCATCCCAACAAGTGCCCTCCTTTAATGCCCATCACCATTTAGCCCATCTCCCCACCCGTCTCCCTTCTAGAAACCCTCAGTTTGTTCTCTATATTTAAGAGTCTCTCATGATTTGCCTCCCTCTGTTCTTATCTTATTTTTCCTTCCCTTCCTCTATGTTCATCTATTGTGTTTCTTAAATCCCACTTAAGAGTAGTTCTATTAGAATACAGTTTAGGGATACTTTCTCAGAAATTTTTCTGATTTTACTTGGAGCTCTCATAATAATATTTGATTATCTGTATCATTGTTTTTCCCACTTGACATTTAAACTCTCCATCAATATGTCACCCTGCACTCCTCCCATCTTTATTAATGACATGCATAGCATCTTATTATTGGTAAACAGAGCATTTAGGCCTATATTGAACTTGTGGCAGATACTGCATATGTTTTTGCTATATGAATAAATTAATAGATAACACACATGTTTAGAAGAGTAAACACAAGGAATTTCTTATGCAAAAATCCTAAAAAATATATAGCATCTTATACTTGCAAAATACTAAGGTATGATGAATGATCAAGTAATGACTGGTCTTGGGCCTGCAGTTCATTTTACTCAGTGAAAGGAAAACAACCAACTTTACAGTTTCTTTTAGGTCAGAAATATGGTAATGAAAGGTACCACTCGCTGACTTTGTAGGAAGAGAAGGGAGAATACAAAATAGAATGCTAAGGGTAAGTTTTAGGGTTTTAATCCTTCAGGGTTATCTTGAGTATGGGAGAACCAAGTTCTATGAAAAGGGAAGGAATATGACACGCTTTTCTTCTTTTTTATGTTCAAGTGTTTCTGTGTCATTAGATCTAGAAATTAAAGAGCTTGGTGGAAAGAGCAACCAACCAAAATAATCTCTGAACAGAGGGTCATTTAGGAATATGATAACTGGAAAAAGAGGCACCAGCAAAAGGTTTCCAAACCTTTTGGAAACCCAGGGGAAGAAAATAAGCTGTTTACATTTTTGCTGTTATTTTTGTTTTTGTTTTTGTTTTTTTGTTTTTTTGTTTTTTTAAGAGCCAAAAGCAGCTTCTGTTTAAAGTGACTGCAAAGGAAAGGCCTATTAGTTCTGGAACTCTCTTCTTCCAGCTACTCCTATGAAGACACCTGTCATATGACTCACTAAGCAGTAGCTGTCAAGACAGGAATGAACTGCTTGATTAGGTATAGATTTGTTGTTATGTTAATTAAATCAATCACAGTATTCCCCAGCTGTCTTGTGAAATCCACTCCTGGCAAAAGAATAGAGGTGGATAGTAAAAGCAGACTAACATTTTTATTGATTTTTCTGAAAATAATACTGCAAATCAGTAAACATTATTACTTTGCAAGCTGTTAAAGTGAAACATGATTTTGACAAGCAATGCATGATTCAAAATATTTGAAATTTTAATTGTTTTTATCACCAAATGTTTTCACCAGTGATTATGCTAGGGTGCAAATATAAGCTGTGTTAGAGGCATGGTCAAGATCAAAGAAAGACATTTAAACCAGAAAAGGAGAAGTGGTAGGAATGATATATCAATGATTAACATGAAACAACGATATTAACACTAGATATCACTTTAGACAATAAAACTGACATAGAAACTGTTATACAGAAAAGAATACTGGCATTAAATTGCTCTTTGACTAGATATTTTACCTTAATCAGACACTTTTTGACTTATTTATAAAAAGAAAATAGTAAGACATTTCTGCCTCAGGATCTTTGTATTTCATCTTTCTGGATTGCTCCTCCCCCAGAAATAGGCATGGATAATTCATTCAAATCATTCAGATCTCTGCTCCAACGTCCCCTGTTAGACCTATCTAACCACTCTAACTATTCTGCAAAATGTATTGTAAACTGTAAATTTCATGTGTCAGCCTAAATATGAATAGCAATATCCACATTTTTGTCAATTTGGTGATACAGTTCATTATGTAATAGCCTGTTCTGATTTCAAAGGTTTTTGTTTGTTTTATGTACTTGATTTAAGATAAGCTTCTCTGAACACTTAAGTATTTTTCATACTGGATTTGAGCACATTACTATTGTGTGTATAAATAATTTGACTATTTCTAAGGGAAACTATATAATATTCAATTTCCATGGGTCCTTAGCACATTACTTTCTACACTATTTTGGCTTCCCTATTTAAGCTTACCAGCAATTTTGGATATCACTGTTATTTTTCTCCATGATCTAGGCTTCATTTAAATTCATTTTATTTTACTTTTCTATTAATTTAATTTAAATTAATTTAATATTAATATTAAGAATGGGTTCAAATAATTAAAAATCAGGATTGTAATACATATGTGTACATTATGTACACATATATTAACATATGTGCATATATATCATATATTGAATGCATTTACTATAGTATAATTTGAAATATGATGAATATCTATGTCTATATATCAATCAATCTATTATCTTGAGTGTCTCTTGAATGGTTTCAGTGAAGTCTTTTGCCATTATGAAATTATTTTCTTTATTTATATCAATTAAAAATTAAATTCTGGGTGCCTGGCTGGCTCAGTCGGTAGAGCATGAAACTCTTGATCTAGGGGTTGTAAGTTCGAACTCCACAGTGGGCATAGAAATTACTTAAAAATGAAATCTTTAGGGGCACCTCTGTGGCCCAGTCGATTGAACATCTGATGCTTCATATGGGCTCAGGTCCTGATCCTAGAGTTGTGGTATTGAGCCCTGTGCCTTGCTCAGTGTGGAGCCTGCTTGAGATTCTCCCTATGCCCCTCTCTCCTGGTCTCACTCTCTCCCTCTCTCTCTCTCTCTCTCTCTCTCTCTCTCTCTCTCTCTCAAATAAAAATAAAGTAAAAGTAAATAAATAAAATAAACTCTTAAATTAAATTTAGTCCTTACATGACAATAGTTTAGGATCTTAATCAAGGATTCTATCTTGGATGACATAATCCCTTAGATATTGTCAAATAAATTGCTTCATCAATGATGCCACAATATTAACAATTTTTTACTGAATATTTTATAGGATACATGTAAAATATATGATTTTTCACTCTCAAGAAAGTTCTGTTACATGTCCTTCCATTAGGCTGCCTGCAGAATAGCTCATCTGTTCATTGCAATGTATGTTGACATATGCATATGTCAGATTACCCCTAAATCTACTCTTTCATCATTTATGGCTGATTAAGGTGTAGTTAGCTTAGATATTCTGTATCATATCCTTTTAGTCTCCTGTTATTTATTTCTTTTTAGCCTATATCAGAATTTATATACTACTTTAGGCAATATTTTCAATACTTTTATTTTTCAGTGCATATAAATTGTAAATATAAGATCTTTATATGATCTTTTTTCATATCTATTTCATATCTCAAAGAACTATCAAGTTTCTCTTAATAACTCATGTTAATGAAATAAAATACATGGCAAAATGTAATTTTCTTTCATTTACATTTTAGTCTTGCATTAAAGCCATATAAAAATGATTTGTATTATACACTCAGAAGATGCAAGCATCACCCCACAAAAGGTTGTAAAAAGGAGAAAAGAGGAATCAAGAACTAAACTGTTATAGAAAATATAAAATAAAATTTTATCAATATATGTGGTAAACTTTGGAAGAGAGTCATTGAATCAAACATATATAGAATTATTAGCACATATCTACTCTTAAAATTAATATACTAATATTAGTTTATATGTCATTATAATTTCTCTTATATCTGATAAAAAGCTAAACATTATCTAATCAGTTATTTATCCTCAATTGTTTCTAATAAACTTCTAGATCTTTACCTTAAAACAAATACACTATATATGATGATTTATTAACATAAAGCTCTTTAGTCACATTTAATTCCACCTTTGCTATAAAGATCACACAATAATAGTTCATATCATACAACATGAAAGTTTTTGAAAAAAAAGCTTTATGATAATAATTCTAAAAATATTTCAACTTGCATCACCTATCTCTGCCAAAACAGCCACAAACTGTAATATTTTAGACAGTAGTTTTAGTATATCAGAAAACATTGTCATTTGGAAACTGCTGTCTAATTCCACAGATCTGTTAAAGTGCCCTCCATTACCAAGCTTCTAATCATCCAGCTACAGTGTCAAAAAACCAACATTACTCTTCCTTATAATTAAGTGTGAAGAATTTGCTAAAAATACAGGAGTCATCCAGTCTCATTGTTCTACACCATCTGACTGACTTCTTGTAAGTCACAGAATGAAAATTGCTGACACTGAATAAATCGTATTACTCAGCTTTTAATAGCTTATGCTATAGTAACAAACAAACCTCAAAACTTGGTGAATTACATTCACAAAGCTTATTTTTCATTGACTCTACATATTGGCTGCAGACTGCTCTCCAATGTGTCTTCTCAAATCTGAGGAGGAAACAAAGGTTTCCATAGAAGAGGAAAAGCAAAATTGCATAAACATGTAAATGTTCTTAAGTTTTTGCTCAGAAGTGACAAACATCATTTCAGCTCATGTGTTATTGGCCAGAGCTGTCACATGGTGAAGGCTGATCTCAATGGGGGAGAGAAAAAAAGTACTCTTATTGGAATGCACATTCAATATGTGGAAACAACAAAATCCATGACTAAAAATTATATCAAATTAAAGAAACATGAATAATTATTGTTTCTTAGATATACACATAAATGAACCGTAGCATTTCATTCATATACTAAACCAAAATATTTTTAAAAATAAACCATACTGTTCTAGGTATTATAATAAAATGGAAAATATAACAGATTGAAAATTATTACAGTTTTCAGAATCTCACAAATTAGAAAATTCTCAATAACACAGATGCATATAAGAAAACTTTTAGAAATATAAATAAAATAATATACACATATAAATGGTAATTATAACTTTAGAAATGGTTCATCATCATTTTGATACTTAATTTGGCAATCTTTCTATTTTTTATTGAAATATGTTTAACATATAACATTGTATAAATTTAAGGTGTAAAACATGTTGATTTATATATTGTCATATGATTGCCATGGTAGCAATAGCTAGAACCTCTATCTTGTCACAAAATTATAATTTCCTTAATGCAGTGGGAATAATTAAAATCTAGTTTCCTAACATGGTAAATGATTGATTATATTGGTTTATATTCACTGTAGCATGCATTAATTCTCCAGAACTTGTCTGTTGGTTGCAAGTTTGTATCCTGAAACAACATCTCTTCTATTCCCCCTTGTTCAGCCCATGGTTAACTGCCATACTACTCTATTTTTACAAATTTTCCTTATTTATTTATTTATTCATTCATTCATTCATTCATTCATTCATTTCAGCATGCTTTTTATTAAAGTTAAGCATTCAATATGAAAAAACACTCTTCATTCTTATGGTATTTTCTTCTGTGATTATCAACTTAGCAATTGAAAGCACTAATTCTGAAACCAGACTGCCAGGGTTCAAACCTCAACTTTTCCATTTACTATCTGTGTGACTTTAGACAAGTATTTAGGCCACTAATATCTCAGCTTGTCTACTTATAAATAGGAAGAGTAAGAGAACCTCCTTAATATGGTTACAGTAAGGATTAAATGATGTAGTATATGTGAAATTCTTTCAATAGTACTTGCCATATCATGATAGCTGTGTGAAAGTTCAATGTGATTTTTTTTTTTTTAGTTTCAAGTTTTTAATTAAATTCCAGTTGGTTAACATATAGTCTACTATAGTTTCAGGTGTAGCATCACTTACATACAACACCCAGTACTCAACACAAGTGTCCTCCTTAATACCCATCACCCATCTAGCCCATCCCCGTGCCTACCTCCCCCCTCTGTAATCTCCCTTCTTCTTCTGCTTCTTGTGATGATGAGAGATGATAAAATGCCCACATGATGAGATGAATTGAGGTGAATGATATAGACATTGTGCCTTATAGTTAGGTTACTATTCATCTTCTGATTATATGTCAAAAGGAGGATCATCCACTTCCAGACCATGGCTTACTGTGAGTCACTGAAATCACAGAAAGCAAACCTGTGGATCAGGGGAGACCACTGTACCATATCTTCCTTGTTCATTCATCAGCTGATAGCATCTTACGTTGTTTCTCTACCTTGGCTATTGTGGCTAATGCTGAAATAAACATAGAAAGCATATATCTCTTTAATATCCTTTGGTAAAGAATATTATCCTTTGGTAATATCCTTTGTTTCCATTTCCTTTGGCATATATCCAGAAGTGGAATTTCTAGATCATATGGTACATCTGTATTAATTTTTTCAGGAACCTTCATATTGTTTTCCATAGTGGCTGAAGCAATTTGTATTCCCACCAGTGGCGTGCAAGTGTTCCCTTTTCTCTGCCTCCTCTCAAATAGTTTTCATCTCATGTCTTTTTTTTTTTAAGAGTGAAGATTTCTTGTCTTGATGATAGCCATTCTAACAGGCATACGGTGGTATCTCATTGTGGTTTGATTTGTATTTCCCGATGACTAGTGAAGTTAAGCATGTTTTCACATACCTGTTGGCCCTTTGGATGTCTTCTTTGGGAAAGTTTATATTTAGTTCCTCTGCCCATTTGTTAAATTTGATTATTTTTGTTATTAAGTTTTATCAATTATTTATATATTTTGGCATTAACCCCTATCAGATGTATGATTTGCAAATATTTTCTCCCATTCTCTAGACTATATTTTCCTTCCCTTTTCATACCCTTCCAGCTTTCTCTATGTATTATAAATGTATATATGTATGTATGTATGTTTTATTTATCCCAAAATACATGTAAGGTGGGCACCCAGTTATATATTTAACCCTCTATTTAAACATTTAAGTTTAATTCGAGCATCTGACCTCTTCATAATGCTCTTCTATAAATTCTTCTGAGAATGGAAACGTTTTATAATAAAAATCAGATCCATTATTACCAAAAAGCGTTGTGCAAAATGGGTTCTATTTACAGCTACAGATCTCTTTCTCTTCAACCGGCTATTCAGTCTAGGAGCCTGACTAGAAAGAACTCTATCAATGGGTACTGCTGTCCTCTAACTTCCAATTTGGCTCAGCCAGTGGGAAGCACCATCTGGAGATAAATGTTGAGGAGAGTAAAGTTGGATTCTTTTCTGCAGAACTCTTTCCTGTTGTGCTCCAGTAGAGTGGCTGTCTTCCCTCCCTATCAGAGGCTCTTATCAGGTTGCCTTCTCCAACCAGCTCTTTTTGTCTTTCAGTAACCCCTGTCCTCTTGCAAACGTTGGCACAGTGGTGGTAGTTCTTCCCAGCTATGACCAGCCTTGCGGCCCTCCATGGTCTTAGGTTAGAAGTTTCATTACCCTTGCCCACACATTTGCAGAATTATATGTTATTAAATTTTCCTTAATCACCACTTTTGACTGTCACTTCTGTCTCTGGCCAGGATCCTCCATGATATATTCATTCACAATTGAATGATGCCTCACTTTTATTTTTTTTAAGCTGTGAGTGATTGTAAAAAGAAGACAAACAGAGCCTATTATTGAAAATCTATCTTCTTTATTTCTAACCTTTATTCCAACTTCAGCAAAGTTCACTAAGAGGTTCCAAAGAGAGTATATGAAAATCTAACGTTGGTGGTCACTGTATACTCATTCTGTAATATAAAATTACTCATTCATAAATATTTCATATCACGTATTCTGTGGATAACTATATACTTCTTTCTCAGAGACATGCTATAAATATTATTCACTATAATCTCTTTGCTGCTTATTAGAGAGGAAAAAAGAGAAAGTGGGAAGGAAAAGTTGTTTATGAAGTATCTCCCACTTTCTGCAAGTTCTCCTTATGCACTTCGCTTTTTAAAAAGACCTACATTAGCACCTGTTTTCGCCAACCAAAAGATATCTGAAGAGGATTTTCACTTTTACAACAGATGGCAAAAAAGAAAACAGTGGTCAGCATCTGTGTATTTGTTTTGCAGCTATAGAGGTGGCACCACACCCTAAGTAGCAAGAGTGGTGTGGCCGATCTCTTTCCTCTGGAACACCACTCAGCATCTCAGCATCAAGCCACCAAAGCTCTGAAATGTGTCTGTGAGCACCTGTGCTTTATCTCAATTAATGTTGTCCATCCGTTAGCAAGATTTGTCCTAAAGTATCAGAAAAGCCTAAGAAAGGTTATTTTTGGGGTCTGGAAATGCTAAAAATTGTTTCTATATAAATTAATCATAACTGCTTCTTTGCTTTATGCTATTTTGGCTTATGACAGGTTTTATAGAAATATTCTACTTTTGTATGGGGGTGTGGGGGGAACCTATAAAAATTAAGCACTATATTCAACACTTTTCAAATGCTATTTTATTAGCACACACTTTGCACAGTGAAATCTTTATTCAGCAAGAGCAACCTGCTTCTGAATGTGAGTGAAGATACAAAGAAAAAGGATTAATTTGTTTATTGATTTCACTTAGAGTAATAAAAAGACCTTCAAACCTTATGGGATATTCTTGTTGAAGCTACACTAGAAATGGGCCATCAGGCACAATTATTACTCTTATTCCTATTGACATGCACCATCAAGAAGAGTAATTTAGGACACCCTCAAGGTCACTAAGGAAGATAATTATTTCATCAAGCTATCAAACTTCTCTTACCCATGTGTTTTTCATTACATTCTAACATTCTCTTCTTTAACTGAAATACAACTAAAATTTAAATCCACATGTACTTACTAATAGATAATTCTTAGGAAATGCAACCAATACACAATAATTTTCTTGACACAGTACTATGTGAAAAAGAATTGCTATTATAAAAATGAAAAAATATATAGAAATATAGATAGCATCGTCCATAAAATATTTTTCATTTTATTCATAAAATTTGAGATAATGAATCTAAATGCTATATATTCTTATTCCACTATGTGATTTTAAATGATACTAAACAAGAGGGCTAGATTAGCTAATATCACTTTCTTGATTAAACTTAAATTGAATCTGGTTGAAACTATAAAGAAATGTCAAATACATAGAAAAGTATTCATGGTTTAATGAACTGATCATTTTTATTTTACAAATTTAGCTTATTTTTATTTCTACTTCAAGTGTCTTAAAGATACAACTATGAAATACTTACAAAATACAAAGGAAAATTTAATATTCCTACTTTAAGTAAGGAAATACCTGGAGGGTGTGTGGTTATTTGGCTAGTATGATGCTTTTTAGTGAGAACATCTTTATAACAAGAAATAATTCCTGAATGATCTATTTCCTAGATGTTTTTTTGTATTAAAGTGGAAGTTGTACATCACTGAAGTAGAATGAAAATCTGGATAAATGCAAACCATCAGGCTGGAGAACTATAGTAACCAGGTGGCATTTGTTGCTTATGCTTGAATCTTTAAGATTAATATAATAAAATTATGAAAAATGTTTTTAAGATATATTTGAAAAATAAAAGTAAATTTCCCCTTTAAGGGAGAAATTAGTCCAATTCTCTACAATCTTTTTCAGAGGATAGAAGCAAAAGGAATAAATCCTAACTCATTCTATGAAGCCAACATTACCCTAATATTAAAGCCAGACAAAAACATTCTAGAAAAAGAAAACTATAAACAGTATTCTTCCTGAAAAGACATACAAAAGCATGACTAAAATATTCACAAATTAAATAAAAATGTATGGAAGAATTATACACCACTGCTGGGTGGGATTTATCCTGGGCATGAAAGGCTGGCTCAACATTTGAATATCAATTAATGCAATATATTGTATTACCATTCACCTCAGTACTCAAAAAAATGAAATACTTAGATATAACATAATATATGAAACATCTCTATGAGGAAAACCACAGAACTCTGATGAACAAATTCCAAGAACTAAATAAATAGAGGGATAGTCCAAAATAATTGAGAGGAAAACTCAAAATTATCCAGATGTCAGATCTTTCCAACTTGATCTATAAATTTAATACTATCAAGTAAAAATCCCAGTAAGTTATTTTATAGATAGCAACAAACTGATTCTGAAGTCTATGCAGAGAGGCATAAGACCCAGAATAGCTAACACAGTACTGAAGAAGAACAAAGTTGGAAGACTGATGTTATCCAACTTCAAGAGTTATTACAAAACTACGGTGATCAAGGATGGTATTGGTGAAAGAATAAACAAATAGATCAATGGAACAGAGTAGAGAGGTAAGAAATAACCCTTATAAATATAGTCAACTCATCTTTTACAGAAGATCAAAGGCAATAAAATAGAGCAAAGATAGTATCTTAAACAGTTGGTGCTAGAAAAATTGGCCATCCACATGCAGAAAAATGCATCTAGACACAAGCTTTATACTATTTATAAAAATTAACTCTAATTGAATCAAAGAACTAAATATAAAATCCAAAACTATAAAATGCATGAAAAGAATAACTGATAAGCTGGAATTCATTAAAATTAAAACTTCTGCTCTGTGATAGACACTATCAAGAGAATGAGAAAACAAGCCACAAAGAGAAAATATTTGGAAAAGACAGATCTGATAAAGCGTTTTTATCCAAATATATAAAGAATACCTAAAATTAAACAATTAGAAAACAAACAGCTGGTTTAAAAATGGGCCAAAGATCTTTAACACTTCACCAAAGAAGATTTACAGATGGCAAACACACATGTGAAAAGATGGTCTACTGTATTGGGTAAATGTTTTTCTCAATCATAGTTATGTGTGAAATACTATTTGAGAATTTTCATCTTTTTCATTAAGTAAGAATTTCATGCCGTCTTTTAATGTTCTAGGCCAATTTCATTCTTTAATAATTGTAATCAAAATTCAAAATCTATTTCTTTTTTACTTTTCTAAAATTTTGTCCTTAATATATATGTACATATATAAATATATTTTTACCAATGATGAACATCAAAACCACCCAATGTCCATAGTTTACCTTAGGATATCATGACATGTATCCATCATTAAAATATTATACAGGGAAATGCAAACCTATAAAAAATGTGATGCCACTACACATCTATTAAAATGGCCAAAATCTGAAAAACTGACACCACTAAATACTGGCAAGGAGCATGATTGGTGGACCATGTTAAGTGTTCTGGTTTTAGTTTTTTAAGAAACGATCAAATTCTTCCAAAGCAGCTGTACCATTTTGCATTTCCATCAGCAATATATGAGAGTTCCTGTAGCTCCACATCCTTACCAGCGTTTAGATTTTGCCATATTTTTATATTTTATATTTATATTTTTATTTAGTTAGTTTCAAATTTTTATTTAAATTATCGTTTGTTAACATACAGTACAATATTAGTTTCAGGTTCATCACTTATATACAACACCTAGCACTCACACAATCCATGCCCTCCTTAATACAGATCACCCATGTAACCCACCCCCTACCCACCACCCCTCTAGCAACCCTCAGTTTATTCTCTAAAGAGTTTGTTTCTTGGTTTGGCTCTCTCTTTTTCCCCCTGCTATGTTTTTTGTTTTGTTTCTTAAGTCCACTATGAGTAAAATCATACAGTATTTGTCTTTGATTTATTTCGCTAAGCATAATAGTCTCTAGCTCCATCCATGCTGTGTTTTTATAAACATCTATGGAAATGACAGATTAACTAATGTTGTTATATGCACCTTCCCCTATATTTGTCTTGAGTATAAATCCATTTTTCTTTCAAAGCAATTATTTGAACGATTTTAAGCATGACCAGACACTCAGACACAAAGATAACTACTTTCACAAAGTCATTAATGATTATATATTGTTTCTTGCAGTAATAGATATACATCACTGATCAACAAAATTTCTATATAATTATCAATAAGGTAATTTTTATTCCGAGTTGAATTCCTTCTTGGAATTGAAAGTGAATAAATACATACATACAATATAAATAGCATGTCTTGTTCTTTTAACTAACATTACTGACATTGCTAATTAGATAGAATAGCAATTTAAAGAATCACATGGTCATTGATGATTTATTAATTGAGGGCCACCAAAAATAATGTTGAAATGAGCAACCTTCTCTTTGATCTTACAAAGGTCAAGGGCAAAGCCAACACGAAATGACAGGTGCCATTCTAATAAAAACGTATAAAATGAACTTCACACTCCATATCACCAATTCTATTTTCTGCACCATTACTTTTGCTTTATGTTGCTTCTGTGAAAGATTATATTCTACTGAATACTTGTCTACTTCCATCGTTTCTCTATCTACTAATTCTCCAAGCAGTTCTCCTTTCATTTTTAAAATTTTATTTTACCTTCTGATTATTTTTCAAGTTTGTGTCTTCTTAAATTTCACTGAGACTATAAAATAGATTTTTCTAAATTTCTTAATCTGTTTTAACTGAATTCTTGTTGCCATCTTATATAACCATTTGAAGACATACCTTATTTTTCCTTATTTATCCGTTAATGAATATAACTTCAGGCCTGTTGTGTGTCTATAAATGGGGCAAAGATGATTCTTTATTTCCCTGTTTTAGTTCCAGGTACCTATTCAAAGATTTCTTTCAGATTTCAACTTGGATATATATTTTGTATAATGAATATCACTGCTATGTGTTCCTGTGGGAAATGAGGAGAAATCTAGAACTGTGAGCAACTTTACTTGTAGAACTTAATTTCTGTGTATTATTTTTTCTTTGAAATTTGTGAATCAGGTTATGTCCAGTCTCCACATTGGATGTGGATTTCTTTTACAACAGGGGCAAAGTTTCCACATCATGAAAAAAATCTCACCTCATTGCCACTTTTCAATTTGATACAGCCACTGGAATTTGTCACCATACATAGCTGATTTTAATATTTAACCTTGAACAATTTGGATTGTTTTCCATCAGTCTCCCAGCTTTTCCTAGCCTCTAGTCTGTTACCTTCTAAGTCAGGGGAATGTTCAGGTGTCTTTCAGATCTTCTCCACTTCTGGAAATGAAACAGAATGTTGTCCCCGAAGAGATTGTCACAACTTGATCTTTAATATATTTTTCCATCTAGTTTTCCTTATAGTTAACAAAAATTAAATTGTTCAAGTTTTCTGGCATATGTATTACATTCTCCATTTTTATTTTTATTTTTATTTTATGCTTATTTTTTTCTCCCAAGCTTTTATTTAAATTCCAGTTAGTTAACATACAGGGTAATATTAGTTTCATGTATAGAATTAAGTGATTCAACACTTCCATACAACAGCTCTTGATATTCATCAGAGCTAGTACACTCCTTAATCCCCATCAGCTATTTAACCCATCCCCCTACCCACCCTATCACTGGTAACCATCAATTTGTTCTCTATAGTTGAGTCTGTTTCTTGGTTTGCCTCTCTTCCCCACTCCCCTCCATTCATTTGTTTTGTTTCTAAAATTCCACATATGAGTGAAATCATATGGTGTCTGTTTCTCTGATGGACTTATTTTGCTTAGTTTTAAATGCTTAGGTATATTCTTTTTATTTACTTACTCATTCTAATGGGAATATGGAAGTTGGGTAATTCACCTTTACTGGAAGACTATTAACTGGTATTTTGTTAGATACTCCTACCAAACAAATGAAAAATGCTCCTATTAAGATATAGTTAATTGGATAGGAAAAGACGACCTAGAAAATATTGCACAGATTACAAGAAAGCCCAAGATAATAAAATTAATAATTTTTAAAGTTAATTTAATTAGAATATTCCTTTTATAGATCTTACTTTCCTGTATTTTATAGTTTAAATTTTTCAAGTTTGAACCTGCCTGGTGGACACTAGTTTTCTTACTCTTGATATAAGAGTATAAACTTGATTAACTTATTATTAAACTGGTAAACAATGGTAGTTTTCACTATGTCTGATTAAAGCAAACAGTAGTAGACCCTGGAAGTAGTTTTCTGTTTGTCTTTGACTGACTTATTTTGCTTTGCATAATACTCTCTAGGTCCATCCATATCATTGTGGCTGAGTAATATTCCATTGGATAGAATTAGGGCCAGGATTAGGGTTAAACTTGGGGTTTAGACCAGGATGAGGGTTTATGCCTGGTATTCTGCAGTTCAGAGACCTCTCTAGAGTGTTAGGTTCAGAGTTAGGATTAGGGTTATGGGATAGTGGGAAGCATTTAGGGTTAAGTTTGGGTATAGGGCCAGGGTTAGGGTTTGGGTAAGGTTAAGTGTCTGGCATCCTGCAGTTCAGAGACTTCCTCAGAGAATAAAACTCAAGTCTTCTGCAGGGGGGAGAAAAGAAATGATGCTAAGGCAAGGAGGGGATTTTTGGCTCTAAATACTTAAATTTATATTCAATTCTTCTTTCTGTATTTATTTATCTCTGTATTTATTTATCCATTTTTTGAAAGAATACCAATTCTTAAATGTTTGGGGTCTTCACCAGATTAACTAGGCTTCTTCTCAGCTTTTCTTATCACATGTGCTGAACCCATCTTCTCAGATCTAGGTCAGAATGATGGTTAGGGTGAGTTATGTGCCTGATATCCTGCAGTTCAGAGGCCTCTCTAGAGAGTTAAGGTTAGGGTTAGGGTTAGGGGTTACAGTTTGGAATAGGTTGAGGGTTATGTTTAGGATTACAGTTAGTGTTAAATGTTAGGGTTGGATTTAGGGTAAGGTTATCGTTGGTGTTAGGGTTAGTGTTTGTGCTATTATCCTGCTTTTGAGAGATCACACCAGAGAATAAGATTCAGACTTCTGCTTGGGTGAAAAACAAGGCAGCCATCCACTAAGCTGAGGCTAGGAGGAGATTTGGTTCTCCAAACATGATTTAAATCAATATTCAATTGATTGTTCTGTTTTTAATCTCTATCTTCACACCGATTTTTAGAAATATTACTAATTCTCTTTTTCAAGTTTTTTTCCTCTAAATTTTTGTTTAAATTCCATTTAATTAACATACAATGTAATGTTTATTTCAGGTGTAGGATTTAGTAATTCACCACTTACATACAACAGCCAGTGCTCATCACAAGTGCCCTTTTTTAATACCCATCACACATTCAACCCATCCCCCCTACTGACCCCCTGTCTTGCAAACCTTCAGTTTATTCTCTATAGTTGAGTGTGTTTTATGGCTTGCTTCTCTCTCGCTCTCTTTTTCCCCTATATTCATCTGTTTTGTTTCTCAAGTTCCCCATATGAGTGAAATTATACAACTTCTTTATCCATTCATCAATTGATGGACATTTGGGCTCTTTCTATAATTTGATTATCGATAATGCTGCTATAAACATTGGGGTGCATGTGTCCTTTCAAATCAGTTATTTGTATCCTTTGGATCAATACCTAGTAGTGCAATTGCTGGGTCTTAGGGTAGTTCTATTTTTAATTTTTTGAAGAACCTCAGTACTGTTTTCTAGAGTGGCAGTGCCAGTTTGCATTTCCACCAACAGCGAAAGAGGATTTATTTCCCTTTCTCCACATCCTTGCCAACATCTGTTGTTTCCTGTGTTGTTAATTTTAGCCATTCTGAGAGGTATGAGGTGATATCTCATTGTAGTTTTCATTTGTTTTTTTTTCCTTATGATGATGATGTTAAGTATCTTTTCATAAA
>JAQQST010000567.1:317-12168 GCA_028646485.1 Cryptoprocta ferox
CAGTCTCTTGAGTTGTTCATTTTAGCCACTCTGACTGGTGTGAGGTGGTATCTCAGTGTGGTTTTGATTTGTATTTCCCTGATGATGAGTGATGCTGAGCATCGTTTCATGTGTTTGTCGGCCATCTGGATGTCCTCTTTGGAGCTTTTTAAACGGACAGTTCTTCTACCTTCGCCCTCTCCTCTCTTCCTTCCTCTTTCTCTCAGTTACAATGTAAGAGTGCCTGTGCATCTGAAGTCATGCTGAGTTATAAGAAGTGTGGCAGAGACTGGGGAGGCAAGGTGTGTGTTGTCCTGGAGTTTATTTTAAGCCGAGAGTGTCTCTCTTCTGGGCTTAATTTCCCTCAGACCCCCTCAGCATGACTGCTGGACAAAAGGAATGCCTGTTGGGAGTTTCTGGTTGTAGACTCTTAGCTAACATTTCTTAGCAAATCTCTCCTCCTCCAGCTTCTGTAGTGCTTTCTGGCTGCTCTCCCAAACTTTCCCAACCTGGACGGAACCATTTTTCCAGAAGTGTTTTCTAAACCAACTTCTTTTTGTACAACATCTGCACCCCCACCCCCACCAGTAACCAGGCCCTAAACCGTAGGAGTCAGTCATGAGATTAGCATTCCTATATTACAACATTATATTAGGTATTCTTTGGTAAGGAAAAGACGTAGAGTATAGAATGTTTAATAGAAAGTGGAGGAGAGTGTTTGCCCCTAGCTCCATGGATGCCATTGTCTCCTTATGTGTAAGCTGGGGCCCCATCATTAGGCATCTGTACCCATCGATAGAACCACAAACGTGCGTCCTGGCTTCTGAGGTTGACTTCTCAACAGCAAGAGTTGACTAGCCCGAGTGCCACCTTTTTTCATACATATAGGAGAATATGTGATAACTTTTTGTTGCCTACCGCAAATTGGGAAATTGCAAACTTCTAGTGAGTGAGAGGAGAATGAGAAAGGTTTTAGATCCAGGTAAACAATATATTTAAGAACTCTTCTGTTTTCTCTCTTTGGGGTTTAAGTAATTTTATTTCCACCTCCACAATCAAGTATTTTCCAACTGTGCTATATTTTAATACCATTTCCTGTACCCAAAATACATCTCCTGTCCCCCATTCTTACCTGTGAAGCTCCCACCTATTTTTTAAGGTACAACACATTTTTGCCTTTCTTATTCCTCCCCTAATCTTCCAACCCACAGTGGCCCTCAGCGCTGATTTGTGGCCATCCCAGGACACTTGCAGTTGTGTTGCATCGTACAGTTGATATTTGTACATGTGTGTTCTTCCTACCTGGTGATCTTGGACAAGCTACTTAATCTCTCTTTACTTTCACTGCTCCATCTTTAAAATGGGGATATAACAATACCTATCTCATGAGGTTGCTTTATGTAGCACTGGGCTATATACAGCTATTGTTGGTATTCTCTTCTATTACATTAAGTTCCTTGAGGGCAGCAATCATTCATTATCCACCCTTGCATTCTAGTTCCCATTTTGAAATGGTGGTGCTGAATGAAGAAAGGGATGCATACTGGCTTTGACATTTTCATTATGCTCTTCACTTTCCTCTGTTCCTAGAGTTGGTTCAAACTGAACAGAGACTTTGTACTGATAGCTTACTTTTCAGGGTCTAGAACTGGTTCTGAGATGTATAGGCAGAGAAAGAAGTATTTCATAAGGATTCTTATTTTTGTAATATCTTCCGTCCTTATATAACTCTCTTTGCTGCATTGCAGAAAAATTTTCCTTCTATTCCTGATAAGCCAAATACTATAAACAATATATCATCTTCTTGGCAGTATATCTAGATATTCTTCCCCAAAGCCACTTTGTTCATCTAGAAATTGAGTCTCTTGTTTTTCTTTCACACATACACATTTGGAACTGAAATATATATATTTTAACTTCATAAGAAAAAAAACCATTTAACGAATGCATAGTTAAGATGAACATACTTTCTGTTCTCTGAAGAAAACCTTATAGTTGAGTTATAATCACCTGCCCCTCAGCTTTCACTGGCCCAGCCAGGTATAGTTAGATTATCAGACACCAGTGCATTTGCTTACATGAGAAAAAGAGCAATGATAGAGTTGGTGTCTCTTTCTCAAACGTATTTGGTCCCATGTTCCTAGCACACCAACCAGCACTCCTAGGAATTAATATTTATTTTATGCCAAAAATGTCTAGGCATAGCACCGAAACTGTGTTGTGGAATGATCTAGCTAACTGGGCTCCTAGTCTAAACAATAAAGTAAGATGTTGGGCCCTCTGATGAGACAATGCCCTACTCCAGCAATATTCTATTACAATAGGCTTATCATGGAGGCAAACAAGGCTTTGGTCTCCTGCTCCCCAGGATGGGAACTCTTAGATTGCTGTTACCACAGATATACCTGTGAAGACCCATTTGACTTCTTCCCTAGAGTGGTTCCCAAGCACTATTCTACACACCAGCTGTGTTAGAATCACCTGAGAGAACTGTTCAACATGGAGCTCTGCAGATCCTACCCCAGACCTACTGACTCAGAAGGTTGAGTGAGTGAGGGTCCAGCTCTGAGTTCTGTATGGAGCTGAAGCAGTGTTTCTATGTGGAGCCTCCTCGATCAGGCATGGGAAGGGGTTTTCCCTTAAGATACCATCCCACTCAAGGTATCTAGGACCTTACTCTCTTCTCTGGAGCACTTAAACATGGTCCCTGGTTATCAAATGGGGTAGGAATTAGCCATTTGGAGTGCATCAGTTGGCAGAATCTTGGGTATAAGCAAGCATCACTTCATAAAGGCATTGAACTGGTTGTACTGTCAGTGCCTATCACAGAGCTATTGAGTGAAGAAGCTAGAATTCATGCTTAGGCCCCTCTGGGGTCAAGGCCAGACTTCTTCATGTCTGTACCATGTTGCCTACCAATTCCAGACTACACTGCTCCAGCCACTCCTTCCCACCTATTTCTATTTATTTCTCATCGTTTACTGTGACATCACTGTTCCACTTAATGGCTGTAGTTGTTGCCAGGACAGAGTTTGTGCTGGGACTCTTCCTTCCTGTTTATGGTGAGTGAGCTGGAGCTTGTCAGCATGTCAGGGTTCAGAAGTCACAAGCCAGGGTTCTTTTTTTCTTTGGCACCAAGGTAAGTGAGTCTTGGGAAGTTATTCTTTGGGTGATCCCATTAGGTCAGAACCTGGTTTAAATGAATCATATGATGTGATAATGGCAGCTGAAATAGTAAAAGCAACAACACATTTTGGAAAAGAAGATAAGAAAACTGAGAGCAATTTTGGTAGCTACTTATATTAGTGTTCTTGATTAATGTCTGCTTTTAAAAGAATCAAATTGCTAATGCATCTCTAATCACTGTACCAGTCATAGCCACAGAGTTGTGTTTATGTAATATTAAACAGTACACAGGCAGGGCTGGCTGGAATGTCACTTTCTTCCACAAAGAGAGTCAAGATTACATGCCTTGCTGCTGTTCTCCATGCCTCGTCTTTGCTGCGTACCATTCTGGTTGTGACCAGGTCACAGCATTGGCACTCACTCAGCTCTGCCATTAATTCACACAGTTGCCTCTTCTGTGGCCTTGGAAGGGACCCCCAAGGAACTGCCCATGACAGCATTCTTCCAAGTCAGGCCTCTTCTTTCCTGCTACACCTCAGAGGCAAACTGAATTGCAGACACATAACTAGCAAGCCTTCCCTGTTCTGTGGCAGTGTTTTGTTTGGCCTATTCAGTGTTTGTGAAAACTTTCAAATGAAAGCCACATTGGAACCCCAGAGAGACCTCACATTGCTGGAGACATGTATTTATATTGGTTTCTCTTTGAAAAATGTAAAGAATGGCAGGAATTGGTTGAAATGGAGTCATGGCTGCCCCTGAAAAGGAGCCTGTGCACTCCAGCCGTCCTAGCATCCACCCCTTGCCTCATTCTCTTGTGGCCTGGTGGCCACAGATGCTGGGGGCCACGGACGCAGGGCAGCTTGTGGCCTCCGCTACCTTCAGGACTTGTTCTTCCCCGCCTCCCTGTTAGTGGAATGAAAGGACAGAAAGAACAGCAGTTCTTCTGATCAGTTTGCACATACAATTTGCTTCTCATCGTGTCACTCTTTTGTGAACAGAAACTCAAGATGAACACATTTATGAGTGTCCTTAGAGGCCTAGAAACATCTCATGCACAGACTGTGGCACCTAGTAGCCCCTTAGTAAACATCTGCTGAATGATTGAATCTGCAACTACACATCCCAGGTACGTGGGGACTCAGGGTCATTTGTTTGGCTGGAAGAGGAGACGTCATGGGGCAGCTTGGGGATATTAATGGCACTCTTAAGATACATGCAGAGCTTGGATGACAGCTAGCGATGTTTCATTTCCATGAAATACAGGACTATATTTTTATTTTGTGATGGAATGCCTTGGCTGCTTCATACGTAAGCCCTTTTGGGGACATTAAACTTTAGTGACCTTAGAAAATTTCAGTGAATTGTCTTTCTTCTCATCCAAGCAAATAAGTCCTCTTGGGTTGAGTCTCCCTAACCTGATACTGTCTGTTTCTCCCAGTGTGGGCTATGAAACAGGGACTGCATTCCACATCTCTCTTATCACTGTGCTCCAGAAACATTTGGAGTTAGCCGTGAATTCTTGTTTTGTTACTAACACCCAGGGTCTGCCCCACCAGGCTAAACACATGTTACTGATGCCCCTATCACAGTGCTTTAGGACTAGGATTCCAAAAGATTGCCTCGGTTGGAATCCCGGTTCTGCTACTTATTCATTGGGTGGCTTTGCAAGTTATGTGTCATTTCTGTGTCTTCATTTTCTCATCTGCAAAATGCCTATCCTGGTAGCGCCTACGTCGTAACATTGTTAGGACTCATATGAGTGCTCAGTAAACAAGAGCTTATGTTTTGTGGTGGCAGTGACAGCAACAATAATATCCGTCTTAAATTATAAGAATGTAGTTGCTAAGAACTTTTGTATGACTTAGTTTTGTCTTAAATGCATTTAATACTCTGAGAATTACAAAGTCCTTTTGTCGCCAGACTATAAAAGTGTCAAACAATATGGAGGTTCCTCAAAAAATTAAAAATAGAACTACTCTATGACCCAGCAATTGCACTATTTAGATATTTATCCAAAGGATACAAAAATGCTGATTTGGAGGAGCACATGCACCCCAATGTTGATAGCAATGCTATCAACAATAGCCAAACTATGGAAAGAGCCCAAATATCCCTCGACTGATGAATATATAAAGAAGATGTGGGATACACACACACACACACACACACACACACACACACATACACAGACAGACACACGCTAACACTGGAATACTACTTGGCAATCAAAAAGAATGAAATCTTGCCATTTGCAGCAGTGTTGATGGAAGTGGAGTGGATTATGATAAACAAAATAAGGCAGAGAAAGATTTCTCTTTCATTCATATGTGGCATTTAAGAAACACAACAGATGAACATAGAGGGGAGGTAAGGAAAAATAAGATAAAAAGAGAGTGGGACTCTTAAATACAGAGAACAAACTGGGGGTTGCTAGAGGGGAGATGGGTGGGGGATGGGCTAAATGGGTGATTGGCATTAAGGGGGGCACTTGTTGGGATAAGCACTGGGTGTTGTATGTAAGTGATGAATCACTGGTTCTACTCCTGAAACCAATACTGCACTGCATGTTAAGTAACTTGAATTTTGAAAAATAAATAAAAATTAAAAACATTTTAAAAATAAAATAAAAAGTATCAAATCCTTTTTTCCCCTTAATGTATGATCAAGTTTGATTTGATAAAACAAGAACCTTTCAACTATTCTTACAAGGCATACACAGCATTCCTGGTCATAAAAGGCAGATGAAGCCTGTATGAGGGAAGGTAATTCTCTTTCCATAGTAATTACAGTTCTATAAAACCCACCTCTCTCTCAGCCTGATTACTGGAGGAAAATAAGACTCTGGTTTCCCCGGGAGCTCCTTGTGGTAAAGGCTGCCTTTGGAATGTGCTGTGATGTCTCTGCTGATTGGCCACAGGGATCTGGGTTTCATCTGTGTTGTTGGAATATCTCAGTTTATCTGCCTTCTTCAGGGGATTACAGCGCTCCTCAGGGGTTTGGAAAGTTCTAGAATGAAAGCCTCCTTCAGGGGTGAGACATGCCTATCGCAAACACTGGCAGTCCCTAGAAGGTTAACAGTATATGTTAACCTTAAGGAACTAAGGAACTATCTTTTTCTTAGCTATCAAAGCACAGGACTTTTAAACTGGCCTTATATATTTATCTCTCCCTCTAGTCCACCCCCTTACTTACTTTGGACGGAAACTCGATTTCAGGGGGCAGCATTGTAAAGTAAATGTTCACGTTAGGCCTTTTTTCCCAGTTACTTAAAGATTCCTTTCAAGTCTACACCAAGAGAAAGTGAATTCTGTCAGTTATAAGTTGGTTCCCAAAGTGGCTTTTGAACCCCAGGTGCTATGGATGCCACTAATAAAATGCTTTACAGTAGAAAAAAAAGTGGATGCCTTGTGGATTATGAGAGGAAATAAATGTAGTGTGGTGATTAAAAGAGAGGGGAGGGAGGTGTGGAAGGAAGTCCTTGAGAGTCAGAATTGAGAGCGTCCCTGCCAGTGAGGCCCGTGACCTTGGCTAGGTCTTATTTGTCACCTTCCTCCTCTTTGAAGCTGGGAATCACAAATACTACCATCATACAGTGTGGGGAATACTCAGTAAATAGTATGTTACCATTATCATCATTACTATTGTCACGACTTGCTCTAGACTGAACCTGGAAGAAAATTCCACATGTTCAAATTGGGAGATCTTATGTTGTCAAAGCATTTCTAAGCCTATTTTTTTTTATGATAGAAGTACTTGAATTACCTCACTCTTTTGTGATCATACCTCATTTTAAATTTTATTAATCACCAATTTGTGATTAATAAATAATAATAAATAAATAATATGTTACTGACCTAATCAGTAACTTCTCAGATGGAGAAATGCAGTCACCTGGGTGACTGATATTATTTACCTTTAACTCCTGGTAGACTTTGAGCTACTTGAGCCAATCATTTCCTCAGCTATCACTTGTTTACTGAGTGCCTACAATGTGCGAGGTGGGAGTGGGTTCTGGGGATATGGTGGACAATAAGAGGAAGCCCCTGCCCTAAAAGAGCTTGTGTTTAGCTGCAACATTGCTTCTTACTCGTATTTATGTACTACTCATACTGCATAGCACCTGGCATATGGTAAGTACTCAGTAAATGTGGGCTTGTTTGGTGAATTGGGTGTAATTTACTGGAGTGGAAATCCAATGGGGTCTTTCTGGAAATTTATCTTTAAGAAAAAAATTACCTAAGATTTTTTTTTTCATGAAAGGGCTACCTTGTCCTTATGTTATTATATTTATTAATAATCTCTATCAGTCTAGTTAGATGGAAACATTGATCTAGCTGATTACTGTCTTCTTGCTATTTGGAGAAGCTCTCCACTGTGATTCTGTCTGTGTAAATTACCTGTGGTGTTTGTATGTGTAAAGAGATGTATGTAGCAGGTTTAACAGAAATGCGGACCAAGGTGGCAGACTTGCTCTTGAATGTCACCAGACTTTGCAAAGCTTGACAAGAGCTCTGTCTCTAAAGTACTCGAATCCCCTAGTCTGCCTACACACCAGCAACCTCCCCTTTTACACCTGCAGATAAGGAACAAAGATAATAGGCAGTAGTGTGGGAAGGTCTCTCCAGTGCTTGCTTGGTCTTGGAGAGAATGCTTTATGTTTTCTTAAAATCACCTCTGACCTCTGAGGTAGATGCCGTCCCCACTCTGCCTGATATGGATGAGAAACCTGAGGCTCAGAGGGTAAAAGACTTGTGAAGACCCTCCCCCTCCCTCCATGGGAGATGGCAGAGGCAGGATATGAGCCTGGACTTGCCTACCCAAAGGTACTGTCTCTGACAAGGCCACACGCCTCTCTACCTGATTCACATTCTTAAGTCTTCCTGAAGTCAAGACTCTCTTCCTCAAAGCTTCTCTGGGGCAGGTGAGACAGAGCACAGAAAATGGGAAGTTGGAGTGTGCTCTTGTGTTCAGCTTTCCTTAGGTTGGACAGATGGACTCAAGAGAACCGTCATAGCCTTGGGATTCACTCAAGCCTCCATGGTTTTGGTTCCAGCATGGATTTTAGTCACACAGAGTGCCACTCTCCTGTAGAAAATAAACACTTGGCTCTCCTTGGTCTATTTTTCAGAGTCTTTCAAGATAAGGTGCATAAATTTTGTCTAGGTGCGATAAGAATTAATATACCTTTGGTTTTCATCCTTTTAGTTTTCAACTTTTGTTCCGCACAGAATCCTAGGTATTTCTGAGAAGGTGGTGGCACACGGAGGCTCTGTGGTTGCATAAACACCTGTTGGTGTTTCAGGTATATGTTAACCTTCTTCCACCTCTACCATCTCCCTCAAAACCCAAAATTACTGCCTGCCTGTTGTTTGTTGAGAAGTATGTGGTTGAACATTCCTTCATTTGTCAGTTATAGAAGAAAACCCCACTGAACTAAGCAAAAAGAGAGATTTATTGTTTCACATAAACTAGCAGTCCAAGGCTATCCTCCTTCAGCCACAGCTAGATCCAGAAACTTTAACTGTGTTACTGGGACCCTGTCTTTCCCTGCCTCGGCCATGTTCTTCACAAGCTCGGCAACTCCAGTCTTACATCCTGTATGACTGTTAGTTGTTCACTAGATATTTCCAACTTTCCTTCATCTGGGTACATGGTAGGATTATGCTCCTCTGTCCCCTGAAGTTAGGTGTGGCAGTGTGATTTGCTTTGACCAATAAAATGTGAACGTAAGAAGCATGTGTAACGTCTGAGAGAAGGCTTTTAAGAACCATTTCATTATTCACTGTGTCTTCTTCTTCTTCCCGTGGCGATTATTGAAACATGTGGCAGGATGGAACCTCCATGAGCTTAGGGCTCTGCCGGACTTCAGTGAGCAGGGCTCCTGGGCTAATCATGATGGACATGTTTTGTTACATTAAGTCACCTGAGTTTTTCACATTTTATTGTGACATAATCTAGCCTTTCCTGACTAATACACCTCCTCTGGGTTCATATACAAGGAAAAATAAAAGGTATTTCTATCCTGGTTTCTCAAAAAAAGAGTCTTAGTTACTTACTCTGAATAGCTATTGTTAGATGATATACTCATCTCTGAATTAATCCTGTGGCCTAGGAATGTAGTGCTCTGAGTGGCCAGGCCGAGGTCTCATCATTACCCTTGAGCCAGAGAGAAAATCAGCCTACCGAGTGTTCATGAACAGAGTGAAAAGAGGCAGAGATATCAGAAAATGGAAGATGAATGCTGGGCAGATTAAAAGTAAATATCTCCTCTATGAGAAGTAATAAGAAAATTTTCTGCAGCATTTTCTTTTGATTCTGGAGTAAACATCTCATTGTCCAACCTTTAGAAGGCCAGTGTCTATATAACCCTGCTGAAGAGAGTTTTGCAGTATCCTTTATTTCCATACTAGGAATAGATATATCAGAGGAAAAGTGTAAATTAGCAAGCCCAGTGTGGAAAGAACCTGCCAGCCTCATATCCATGAGTTGTAATAAAAGATTTAACTGTAATTGCCATTCCTTTCCATAAGTTTCTCCCATAAGTATCCTCCAACCCCGGTATTTGTCCAGAGCTAGTGAAAACACCACCAATGAGAGAATAGGTCTTTGTGCTCTCTCTCTCGCTCTCTCTCGCTCTCTCTGTCTCTCTCTCTTTCTTACTCTCGCTCCTGCTCTTTGGTTTCTTACAATGACTAATGATCTCTCTACCTCGACTGACACTCATTAATTCTGGCCTCTGTAAATCAAGATGAGGGCAAATCTTGCACCACTTCTACGTAGTGGAAGCTCCTAGCATGGACCTGGCATAGAATAAAGAACAGGTTCTCCCTATAGATTGCTTAAAAATTTAAAGATGCCCTGTCCCAATCTTTTCTGTTTTGAGTTGCTCTTATGTTTTTTCAGTTTTTCTTTGAATGACATGTTTCTAAGTCTCTTAACTATACTGTTTTCTTCTTCTTGTGCTCCAATTTGTCTATATGCCTGTTTTCCTTTTATTTTTTAATTTATTCTATGTCTTTTAATTTGGTATGTTTAGACCATTTAAATTTATTGTAATTCTTGAAATGTTTAGATTTAGGTCTACCACTATACTATTTGTTTTCTGATTTTCCCTTGTGTATTTCATTCTACTGTTTTCCCTTTCTTCCTTTTGGGGGGGTTTGAATATTTTTAAATAATCTATTTGTATAGTGTTTTTAGAGGTTGCTCTAAGGATTGCAATATACATAATCTAGTTACTGTCAATATTTTACTACAAATGGAATGAAAAATACTATTCATGTATCTAAGTCCTTTTATGTTTTAGTTCCATATAAGAAAAGTACTTACATCTATGCACATTAAAAACTTCATCAGATGTTATAATTTTTTTTATTTCAATCATCAAATGTATTTTAAAGAGCTCAGTAGGAAAAAATAATCTATTGTATCTACCAAGATATTTACCGTTTGCATGGTTCTTCCTTTATTTCTGATATTCTTTTTTTTTTTGAATATTAAATCGTTTATTGATTACACATGATAATGGACGATACACAAGCTTTAATCCCATCTATAATTTTATCTGATACCATAATTCAATTTAGATATATTGCATAGGATGTGCCAACAATCATATTAATAACCAAATAAACTCCAGGACTTTGCTTGGGTGACCCTTTTAACGGTGAACTCCAGGTCACAACACATTAACTGTCAGTTCAACCACACCAAATGTTTGTGGAGACAACGGATTCTGTGCCCAAGCAGGTTGCAAATAAATTTCAAATGGAACCTGGCATCACCCTGAAGGAGTTCTAACTTCACACTGTTGCGGTAGTTTACCAAGATGGCTTCAGAGTAGACTAACTTTACACAGCACATTTAAAAAAAGACACATTTATTCAGCGTCATGATCAGACTATAACATTTAACAATCAACAGCATGGGCGCAAAAAAAAATCTACATTAAAACCCTTTGTTGGAATGCTTTACACTTTCCACAGACCAGAAACTAAAATAACCTGTTATACAATTAGTCACAAATACACATGAGTTTTTTGCCTATACACATGACTATCGTCTAAAACATGTCTTCTTTGTAGCAGCTAGGCCCTGCCACCACTGTGCTTGGCTGAATTCACAAATCTGTTGTAACCTGTAGCTTCCCTGTCACTTCTCTGGCTCTTCTCTCCTGCTAAGCTTTGTTTCCTGGCAGTAATTAAAACCTTTTGCCACTGCCATAGCTACTGCTGCTGCTGGAACCGCCATAGCCACCTTGGTTTCGTGGTTTGGCAAAGTATTGGCCTCCATCACCATAGGGGCCAGAGCTTCTGCCTCCAAAATTTCCTCCTTTCATGGATCCAAAATTTGAAGATTGATTGTTGTAATTGCCAAAATCATTATAGCTTCCACCACCTCCAAAGTTGCTTCCATCGTTACCAAATCCGTTATAGCCATCCCCACTGCCACCATATCCACCACCACCTCGACTGCCACCAAAGCCACCACGCCCACTGAAGTTTCCTCCACGACCAAAGTTGTCATTCCCACCAAAACCACCTCCATGACCACCACCGAAGTTTCCAGAACCACTTCGACCTCTCTGGCTGGAAGAAGCACTAGCCATCTCTTGTTTAGATAGAGCCTTCCTTACTTCACAGTTGTGGCCGTTCACAGTATGGTATTTTTGAATGACAATCTTGTCTACAGAGTCATGGTCGTCAAATGTTACAAAAGCAAAGCCTCTCTTTTTGCCACTGCCTCG
>JAQQST010000572.1:0-31729 GCA_028646485.1 Cryptoprocta ferox
TGGAAGCCAGTATGGCTGGGCCAGAGTGAGTGGGGAGGAGAAAAATAAGGGAACAGGAATGGGGGTGGATGGTGGGGCGATCTATAACCCACTACACAGACTTTGGCTTTTATTCTGAGTGAAATGGAGAACCATCCGATGGTTTTGCATAGAGAGTTCCACGTTTTCGTTTATCTTTTTTTTTTATTATTATTAACTTTATAGTTTATTGTCAGGTTGGTTTCCATATAACACCCAGTGCTCTTCCCCACAAGTGACCTCCACCACGACCATCAGCCCCCTTCCCCTTTCCCCCTCCCCCTTCCACCTTCAGTTTGTTTTCAGTATTTAAGAGTCTCTCGTCCTTTGTCTCCCTCCCTCTCCCTCTTTTTCCTCCTTCCCCTCCCCATGGTCCTCGATTAGGGTTTCTCCTGTTAGACCTATGAGTGAAAACATGGTATCTGTCCTTCTCCACCTGACTTACTTCGCTTAGCATGACACCCTCGAGGTCCATCCACTTTGCTACGAATGGCCAGATTTCATTCTTTCTCATGGCCATGTAGTATTCCATTGTATAGATGAACCACATCTTCCTAATCCATTCATCCGTTGATGGACATTTAGGCTCTTTCCATAATTTGGCTATTGTTGAAAGTGCCGCTGTGAACACTGGGGTACATATGCCCCTATGCATCAGCACTTCTGTATCCCTTGGGTAAATCAGCAGTGCTATTGCTGGGTCATAGGGGAGTTTTACTGATAGTTTTTTGAGGAACCTCCACACTGTTTTCCAGAGCGGCTGTACCAGTTTACATTCCCACCAACAGTGTAGGAGGGTGCCCGTTTCTCCACATCCTCGCCAGCATCTGTAGACTCTTGAGTTGTTCATTTTAGCCACTCTGACTGGCGTGAGGTGGTATCTCAGTGTGGTTTTGATTTGTATTTCCCTGATGATGAGAGATGCTGAGCATCGTTTCATGTGTTTGTTGGCCATCTGGATGTCCTCTTTGGAGAAGTGTCTCTTCATGTCTTCTGCCCATTTCTTCACTGGATTGTTTGTTTCTCAGATGTGGAGTTTGGTGAGTACTTTGTAGATTTTGTATACTAGCCCTTTATCCGATATGTCATTTGCAACTAACTTTTCCCATTCCGTCAGTTGCTTATTAGTTTTTTTTATTGTTTCCTTTGCAGTGCAGAAACTGTTTATCTTGATGAGGTCCCAATAGTGTATTTTTGCTCTTGATTCCCTTGCCTTTGGGGATGTGTTGAGTAAGAAATTGCTGCGGTTGAGGTCAAGGAGGTTGTTTCCTGCTGTCTCCTCTAGGGTTTTGATGGTTTTCTGTCTCACATTGAGGTCCTTCATCCATTTTGAGTTTATTTTTGTGTATGGTGTAAGGGAGAGGTCTCGATTCATTCTTCTGCATGTTGCTGTCCAGTTCTCCCAGCACCACCTGTTAAAGAGGCTGTCTTCTTTACATTGGATACTCTTTCCTACTTTGTCAATGATTAATTGGCCATACATTGGTGGGTCCAATTCTGAATTCTCTATTTTATTCCATTAGTCTATGTGTCTGTTTTTGTGCCAATACCATACTGTCTTGATGATGACGGCTTTGTATTAGAGGTTAAAGTCTGGAATTGTGATGCCTTCCATTTTGGTTTTCTTCTTCAATATTATTTTGGCTATTTGGGGGTCTTTTGTGGTTCCATACGAATTTTAGGATAGTTTGTTCTAGCTTTGTGAAGAATGCTGGTGAAATTGTGATTGGGATTGCATTGAATGTGTAAATTGCTTTGGGTAATAATGACATTTTAACAATGTTTATTCTTCTGACCATGAGCATGGAATATTTTTCCATTTCTTTTGTCTTCTTCAATTTATTTCATAAGTTTTCTATAGTTTTCATCGTACAGGTCTTTTATATCTTTGGTTAGGTTTATTACTAGGTATTTTATGTTTTTTTTGGTGCAATCGTGAATGGGATCAGTTTCTTGATTTCTTTTTCTGTTGCTTCATTATTGGCGTATAAAAATGCAACCGATTTCTGTACATTGACTTTGTACTCTGCAACTTTGATGAATTCATGGATCAGTTTTATTAGGTTTCTGGTGGAGTCTGTCAGGTTTTCCACGTAGAATATCATGTCATCTGCCAAAAATGAAAGTTTGACGTCATCTTTGCTAATTCTGGTGCTTTTATTTCCTTTTGTTGTCTGATTGCTGATGCTAGGACTTCCAGCACTATGTTAATCAAAATTGATGAGAGTGGACATCCTTGTTCTGTTCCTGATCTCAGGCAGAAAGCTTTAATTTTCCCCCATTGAGGATGATATTAGCTGTGGGCTTTTCATAAGTGACTTTTATGATATTTAAGTAAGTTCTTTCTATCACGACTTTCTTGAGGGTTTTTATTAAGAAAGTATGCTGTGCTTTTTATGCATCTATCGACAGGATCATATGATTTTTAACTTTTGTTATGATGGATTTGAGAATATTGAACCAGCTCTGTAATGGAGGAATGAATCCCAGTTGATCAAGGTGGATAATTCTTTTATATTCTGTTGAATTCTATTTGATAGTATCTTGTTGAAGATGTTTGCATCTGTATTCATTAAGGATATTAGCCGGTAGTTGTCTTTTTTTTGTTGTTGTTGGGTCTCTGTCTGGTTTGGGAGTAACAGTGATGCTGGCTTTGTAGGATGAGTCCAGATGTTTTCCTTCTATTCCTATTTTTTGGAATAGCTTGGGAACAATGGGTATTAACTCCGCTTTAAATGTCTGGTAGAATTCCACTGGAAAGGCATCTGGACCTGGGCTCTTATTCATTGGGAGATTTTTATACCTGATTCGATTTCTTCACTGGCTATGGTTCTGTTCAAATTTTCTATCTCTTCCCGGTTGAATTTTGGGAATGCGTGTGCGTTTACGAATTTGTCCATTTCTTCTACGTTGTCCAGTTTGTTGGCATACAATTTTTAATAATATTCCGTGATGATTGCTTGTATTTCTGAGAGACTGGTTGTAATAGATCCATTTTCATTCATGATTTTGTCTATTTGGATGTTCACTCTTTTCTTTCTGAGGAGCCTGGCTAGAGGTTTATCAATTTTGTTCATTTTTTCAAAAAACTAACTCTTGGTTTCATTGATTTGTTTAACCGTTTTTCTGGGGGGATTCTATAATGTTTATTTCTTCCCTGATATTTATAATTTCTCTTCTTCTGCTGGGTTTTGGGGGCTCTTGCCTCCTCCCTTCTAGTTCCTTTAGGTGCTCTGTTAGATTTTGAATTTGCAGTTTTTCTAGTTTCTTGAAATAGGCCTGGATTGCAATATACTTTCTTCTTAGGACTGCCTTTGCTGCGTCCCAGAGAGTTTGGATTGTTGTATTTTCATTTTCATTTGTTTCCATATATTTTTTAATTTCTTCTCTAATTGCCTGATTGGCCCATTCATTCTTTAGTAGGGTGGTTTTTAATCTCCATGCTTTTGGAGGGTTTCCAGACTTTTTCCTGGGATTGATTTCAAGTTTCATAGCATTGTGATCCGAAAGTGTGCATGTTATGATCTCAATTTGTTTATATTGATGGAGGGCTTCTTTATTACCCAGTATGTTATCTATCTCAGAGAATGTGCCATGCACACTCCAGAAGAAAGTTAATTCCCTAGCTTCAGGATGTAGAGTTCGAAATATATCTATCAAATCCATCTGGTCCAATGTGTCTTTCAGGTCCATTGTTTCTTTAGTGATTTTCTGTCTGGTTGATCATATCCATTGCTATAAGTGGAATATGAAAATCCCCTGCAATTACCACATTCTTACAAATAAGCTGGTTTCTGTTTGTGATTAAATGTTTTATGTATTTGGGTGTTCCTGAATTCGGTACATAGATGTTTATAATTGTTAGTGCTTCCTGAGAGAGAGACCCTGTAATTATTATATAATGTCCTTTTTCGTCTTTTGTTCCTGCTTTTACTTTAAAGTCCAGTTTGTCTGATATAAGTATGGCTACTCTGACTTTCTTTTGACTTCCAGTCGCATGTTAGATATTTCTCCATCCCCTTCCATTCAATCTGAAGGTGTCTTCGGGTCTAAAATGAGTCTCTTGTAGACAGCAAATAGATGGATTTTGTTTTTTTTATCCATTCTGCTACCATGTGTCGTTTGATTGGAGCATTCAGTCCATTTACCTTCAGTGTTATTATTGACAAATATGAGTTTAGATTCATTGTGTTCTCTGTAAGATTCCTGCTCGTAGTGGTGTCTTTGGTACCTTGTATTCCTTGCAACATTTCCTTCATAGCGGCCCCCTTAGGATTTCTTGTAGGGCTGGTGTGGTGGTGATGAATTCTTTCAATTTTTGTTTATTTCTGAAAATCTTTATCTCTCCTTCTATTTTGAATGACAGGCTCGCTGGATAAAGGATTCTTGACTGCATATTTTTTTTCTGTTCATCACATTGAAGATTTCCTGCCATTCCTTTCTGGCCTGCCAAGTTTCAGTAGATAGGTCTGTAACCACTCTGATAGGTTTCTCTTTGTAGGTTAAGGCCCTATTATCCCGACCTACTTTAAGAATTCTCTCTTTATCCTTATATTTTGTCAGTTTCACTACGATATGTCGTACTAAGGTCGATTCAAGTTATGTCTGAGAGGAGTTCTCTGTGCCTCTTATGTTTCAATGTCTATTTCCTTCCCCAAATTGGGAACGTTCTCAGCTATAATTTTTTTGAGTACCCCTTCAGGTACTTTTACTCTTACTTCATCTTCAGGAATGCCTATATTCCAAATATTGTTCCGTTTGATTGTATCACTCAAGTCTCTAATTCTCCTTTCATGCTCCTGGATCAGTTTCTCTCTCTTTTTCTTGGCTTCCTCTTTAGCTATAACTGTGTCTTCTAATTCACCTATTCTCCTCTCTGCCTCTTCAATCCATGCAGTGGCCGCCTCCATTTTATTATGCATCTCATTTATAGCACCTTTTTAACTCATCACAGCTATTTTGAAGGTCCTTAGTCTTTGTATCAATAGCTTCTCTGATGACTTCCATGCTTTTCTCAAGCCCGGCGATTAATTTTATGACAGTTGTTCTAAATTCTTGCTCAGTTAGGTTGCTTAAATCTGTTTTGAGCAGTTCTGTGGCTGTGAATTCTTTTTGGAATTTCTTTAGAGGAGAGTTCTTCCGTTTCATCATTTTGGCATCTTTCTCTCTCTTGTAAGTTTTAAAAGCTCGTTATGCATTCTACACCTGTGAGTATTGCTATATTAAAAGAGGCTCATTGACTGTCCAGGGCCTGTCTGTTCAGGAAGTGTTCTTTTAGTGGTGTCTCTCGGTTTCTCTTGTTGTTCTTTTGGTTATTTTATTTCCCTACTCATTTATATTTGGAACTCTCCACCATGGGTACTTTGGATTGTTTCTTGAGTTAGCTCTGAAGAGGAAAAGAGACAGACAAACACACAGGGAAGAATAGCATGCAAACGCACAGACAATTCAAACAAACCTGCAAGCCAAAAGGGGAACGAAAAAAAAAAAAAGAAAGAAAAGGAAAAAAAGAAAAAGGTGGGGATAAAAATTACAAAAGACAAAAGACAGTCTAAAAGTGTAAAACCAGAGGAGGGGAGAGATAAGAATGAGATAAGAGTAAGTATATCTAAATGAGAAGAATTTATCTAGTCATGGCAATGCATGAATGTTGGTCTTTCCCTGGCTCTGTGGGGGAAATGGAGAAAATAAAAGAAAAGAAAGGTATGTCTCCATCGTTGATGGGCTTGGTTTGGTGTTGGTAGGTCTCGTGAGCTGCTCCGCAAGGCCCCGCCTTGGTGGTTGTGGGGAGAAGAATTGTGGCGCCCCAATTCGTTCTCGAACCATGCCTTGCAACCACTCTTTTGGGTCCGATTTCCCTGTGCAGCAGGTGGGTCAAGTTGTATTTTCCAAGCCTCCTCTCTTTTCCAAATCCTAGTCCACACACTTTAATGATACCACCCAAGATGAGATGTATTCCCACAGGCCAAGTAGCTTCCTAGCCGGGGATCAAGTAGGAAGGGTCGGGGAGCAGTTTCTCCTGGTACTACCAAGGATCAGGGCACCGAGCCTAAGGAAAACAGGCCAGCTAAAGGGGACAGATCTCTCTCTCTGCACCCTGCAGTTATACATCGGGTGATAGGATACCTCTCTGTCCCGGGCCGAGGTTTTTCTCTTCTCTAGAGACAGCTCTATGAGCGTTTTCAGCCTCTCTTTCTTGTCCCCTAGTCTCTCCATGGCTCTGCACACCCCGATGCTCTGCACAGTGTGGGGCTCCCTCCCCTCCAAGCCTCAGTGTCCCAGCCCATTTTTATCTTCCCCAGTTCACACTCACTCATGCACAAACTGTCTTCTTTGTGGACTCTGTGTCTTTTCCTCCCACTCTTGTACATCAGAGTATTGTTGTCAGTCCTTCTTATTTTGTAGATGCGGGAGGGTGAAAATTACAAAGCTCCCTACTTCTCTGTCGTCTTGTCCCCCAGATGACATGATTTTCTACATGGAAAACCTGAAAGACTCCACAAAAAGTCTGCCAGAACTGATACATGAATTCATCAAAGTTGCAGGGTAAAAATCAGTGTTCATAAATCGGTAGCATTTCCATACACCAATAATGAAACAACAGAAAGAGAAACCAAGAATTTTATCTCATTTACAATTGCACCAGGAACCATAAAATACCTTGGAATAAACCTAAGCAAAGATGTGAAAGATCTGTGTGATGAAAACTACAGAAAACTAATGAAGGAAATTTAAGAAGACTCAAATAAACGGAAAAATATTCCATGTTCATGGATTGGAAGAATAAATATTGCTAAAATGTCAATACTACCGAAAGCAATCTACATATTCAATGCAATCCCATAAAAATTTCACAGGCTTTCTTCTCAAAGCTAGAAAAAACAATCTTAAAATGTGTATGGAACCACAAAAGATTTTGAATAGTCAAAGTAATATTTAAAAAAGAACCAAAGTGGGAGGCATCAAAATCCCAGACTTAAGCCTCTACTACAAAGCTGTAATCATCAAGACAGTATGGTATTGGCACAAAAACAGACACATAGACCAATGGTATAGAATAGAGAATCCAGAATTGGACCCACAAATTTATGACCAATTAATCATTGACAAAGCAGGAAAGAGTATCCAATGGAAAAAAGATGGTCTCTTTAGTAAATGGTGCTGGGAGAACTGGACAACAACATGCAGAAGAATGAAACTGGACCACTTACTTACACAATGCTTTAAAATAAACTCAAAAGATGAAAGACCTAAATGTGAGACAGAGCCATCAATACCCTAGAGAAGAAAGCAGGCAACAACCTCTTTGACTTCTGCTGCAGCAATTTTTTGCTTGACACATCTCTGAACGCAAGTGAAATAAAAGCAAAAATGAACTTCGGGCTCTCATCAATATAAAAGGCCTCTGCACAGCAAAATAAGCAATCGTCAAAACCAAAAGGCAACCAGGCAACCGAAGGAATGGGAAAAGATATTTGCAAATGGCATATGGGATAAAGGGTTAGTATTCAAAATCTATGAAGAACTTCCCAAACTCAACGACTGAAAAACAAATAATCCAATGAAGAAATGGGAAGATAAGAATAGACACTTTTTCAAAGAAGACCTTCAGATGGAAAACAGACACATGAAAAGATGCTCAACATCACTCATCACCAGGGAAATATAAATCAAAACTACACTGAGACACCACCTCACACCGGTCAGAGTGGCTAAAATTAACAACTCAGGAAACAACAGAATCTGGTGAGGATGTGGAGAGATGGAAGCCTTCTTGCACTGTTGGTGGGAATGCAAATTGTTGCAGCCACTCTAGAAAACAGTATGCATGTTCTTCAAAAAATTAAAAATAGAACTACCCTACAACCCAGCAATAACACTACTAGGAATTTATACAAAGGATACAGAAGTGCTTATTCATAGGGGCTCATGTACTCCAATATTTATAACAGTGCTTCAACAATAGCCAAATTATGGAAAGAGCCTAAATGTCCATCAACTGATAAATGGTTAAAGAAGATGTGGTTTATATATAAAATGAAATACTACTTGGCAGTGAGAAAGAATGAAATGATGCCATAGTTATGAACCACAAGAATCTACCCCAGAAACCAAGATCACACTTTACACATTGTATGTTAGCCAATTTGACAATAAATTATATTTTTTTAAAAAGAAATCATGATTGTTTTCAGTAATTGGCAATTATAAATAAAGTTGTGATTAATATTTGTATACACGTCTTTACATAAACATGTTTCATCTCATGTGTTGACTATGTACCTAAGAATGTGATTGTTGGATCATATGGTAACTAAATTTCTTTATTGGAAACTAAAAAACTGTCCTCTAAAGTTACCATACCATTTTAAATTCCCAGAATTAATGGATATAGTTTTTGTTGTCTGCATCTTCATCAGCAACTGGTACTGTCATATTTTTGGGTTATATCCATTTTACTAGGTGTGTAGTGATATCTCCTTTTTATTTTTATTTTAATTTTCATAATAATACTTGACTTTGGATATCCTTTCATATGTTTACTTATCATATGCAATTTTTTTTGGAGGAATGTCTGTTTAGATATTTTTCCCATTTTTAATTGGGTTGTTTATTTCTTATTTTTTATTTTTAAAAGTTCTCTGTATATTTTGGAAACTAGTACTTTATCAGATGTATATTGTACAAATATTTCCAATCTGTTTGCATTTCCATTCTCTTAACAGCATCATTCGTAGACTAGAGGGCTTTAATTTATTAATGTCCAACTTATCATTTTTTTTATGGGTAATGCTTTGGATGTTGTATCTAAAACTCATCTCATCACCAAACCCAATGTCATGTAGATTTTCTAATGTTTTCTTCTATATATTTTTTTAGTTCTGTATTTTACATTTATTTGTATAATACATTTTGAGTTAATTTTTATGTAAAATGTAGGGTCTGTGTCTAAGTTAATTTTTATAAATGGATGTACACTTGTTCCAGAATGATTTCTTGAAAACAACTATCTTTTCATTGTTGAATTGATTTTTACTTTTATTTACAATCCGTTGGATATATGTATAAGGATCTATTTTGGGTATGTCTATTCTGTTCCATTGGTCTATGGATCTGGTTTCACAATTATTACACTGTCTTGGTTATAATAGCTTTATTTTAAGACTTGATATAAGGTTGTCTAAGATCCTTAACTATCTTATACTTTTTCAAATTTATATTGGTTATACTAGGGCATTGGCATTTCAATGTATATTTTAGCAGCAGTTTGTCAAGTTCTACAAAACATCTACTGGGGTTTTGACTCATACTCTGTTATATATAGTTTATATTACATACATAAACTATAATGTAATAGTAATGAAAAATAATATTGGTTTTAATTTCAACATATATAAAGAACTTAAAAACTCAATATCCATAAAACAAATAATCCAGTTAAGAAATGACCAGATGACATGAACAGACATTTCTTTTCAAATAAGACATCCAGATGGCTGACAGACACTTGAAAAGATGCTCAACATTACTCATCATCAGTGAAATACAAATCAAAACTACAATGAGATATCACCTCCCACCAGTTAGAATGGGTAAAATTAACAACACAGGAAACAACAGATGTTAGTAAGGATGTAGAGCAATGGAAACCCTCTTAAATTGTTGGTGGGAATGCATACTGGTGCAGGCACTCTGGAAAATATTATGGAGTTTCCTTAAAAGTTAGAAAAAATAGAACTAACATATGACCCAGCAATTGGACTACTAGATATTTACCCAAAGGATTCAAAAATACTGATTTAAAGGAACACATGCACTCCTTAATCTATAGCAGCATTATCAACAATAGCAAAATATAGAAAGAACTCAAATGTCCATTGACTGATGAAAGGATAAAGAAGATGTGGTATACTTACACAAAGGAATATTACTTAGCCATCAAAAATGGCATCTTGCCATTTGCAATGACTTGGATGGAGTTAGAGTGTATTATTCTAAGAAAAATAAATCAGAGAAAGACAAATCGGATGCTTAACTGACTGAGCCACCAGGTAGGCCAAAAGAGTCTTAACTATAGAAGAAAAACAGGGTTGATGGAGCGGAGGTGTGTGGGGGATGAGCTAAATGGGTGATGGGTATTAAGAAGGCCCCTTGTATTGAGCAGTAGGTGTTATATGTAAGTGACAAATCTCTAAATTCTACCTTGAAATCCATATTGCACTATATGTTAACTAACAAGAATTAAAGTAAAAATTTGCAAATAAATAAATAAGTAAATAAATGGAGCCAGAATATTTTCCTGTACCTACTGTTCTGTGCAAAAAATCTTTATATTTTTCTGGAAATTTAAATAATTTTCCAAATCCTAAATCTAACGTCATTCACCACAAAAAGTCAAGAAATTAGGAAAAGTGTTAGAGAATTATAACTATCCTTTAATAAGTAAAACCTAACAAGCAATATAGTATAGTTCAAGGTAATCATTACCACTGATATCACACAGAAAATAAAAATTGGATGCACTTTCACTCAGAGTGAAATATTAAGGCTGGCCATTTCTGGGAGGGGGCTCTGGTTTTGATATAATCACTGTCTGGTTTATGGCCATCATTTCTGTTAAATACAGAACTTTTATTTCCCCCATTGATATTAACTCTTCTTTATGTGTACAGCAACCCACAAAATAAAAGCTGTTTTCTCTGAACCCCTACAAAATAAATAAATGAATACAATATTAAATAAATAAATAAATAAATTCAATTTCCAACTGTTAACTGCTTGGATATAAGAATACATACCAATATATCTATTCAAGGGATACAGGTATGCTGTTTAGAAGGAACACATGAACCACAATATTTATACGAGCACTATCAACAAAAACCAAAGTATGGAAAGAACCCAAATGTCCATCGATGGATGAATGGATAAGGAAGGTGTGGGATATGTATATATATATATATATGTACGTGTGTATATATATATATATATATATATAAGCTATTACTCGACAATCAAAAATAATGAAATCTTGCCATTTGCATCGATGTGGATGGAACTAGAGGATATTATGCTAAGTGAAGTTAGTCAGTCAGAGAAAGACAAATATCATATGACTTCACTCATATGAGGACTTTAAGATGAAAAAAAAGAACATAAGGAAAGGGAAGCAAAACTAATATAAAAACAGGGAGGGGGACAAAAACATAAGAGACTCAAATATGAAGAATAAACAGAGGGTTACTGGAGGGGTTGTGGGAGGGGGATGGGCTAAATGGGTAAGTGGCATTAAGGAATCTACTCTTGAAATCATTGTTGAGCTATGTGCTAACTAACTTGAATGTAAATTCAAAAAAATAAATTAAATAAAAATTTTAAAAAAGAATATATACCAATAATACTTTTTAAAATGTTAAGTAATCCCATAGTAGTGATACAATGGGATTGTTAAAAAAAACATTTATTAATTCAAGACAAGGCAAGGAAAGAGGACAGGAAAGAATGAACAGATAGGAACATTTTAATAAAAATAGCAAGATAGTAGACTTCAGCCAAACCAATTTGGTTACTATATCAAGCATCAAAAGTAAAAATACTCAAAAAGAAGAAATTGTCAGATTGTATAAAAATGTAAAATTCCAATACTTATTTTTCATATAACTGGAAGTTTTATATATTTTCACCATCTTCTTCCATTTTCCCCACCCTCCAATCCCTGCCTCTGGTAAACACAGAAATCTGTTCTCTTTTACTATGTTTTTTTTTTTTTAGATTCCACACTTGAATTATGGCATAAAGTATTTGTCTTTCCCTGTGTAACTAATTTCACTTAATACAATGCCTTTAAGGTCCATCCATTTTGTTGCAAGTGGATGTATTTTCTCCTTTTTTTTGAAATTATGGTAGTCACTTGGCAATATATATAAATCAATTCTTAACGCTGTATGCCTTAAACTTCTACAGTGTTTGTATGCCAATTATATATCAATAAAAATAGATAAATATAAACAACCCAATTATGTGATGTATAAAGGAACCTAACTTAACATACAATTATTTAGGTTTATTAAAAAATCAAAGGATATAAAATATCATCAAAACACTAATCAGGGGCGCCCGGGTGGCTCAGTCGGTTGACCGTCCGGCTTTGGCTCAGGTCATGATCTCACGGTTTGTGGGTTCGAGCCCCGCGTCGGGCTCTGTGCTGACAGCTAGCTCAGAGCCTGGAGCCTGCTTCAGATTCTGTGTGTCCCTCTCTCTCTGACCCTCCCCTGCTCACGCTGTCTCTCTCTGTCTCTCAACAATAAATTAAAAACATTAAAAAAAAACACTAATCAATGTTAAGCTGAAATATCTATGTTAATATCAGATAAAATAGACTTCAGAACATTAAATAAAGAGGATTTTTTCATATCGGTACAAATATTAAATAATTAAAAAGCATAACAATTCTGAAAGTGTATGCATCTAAAATATAGCTACAAAATATGGAAGTCCAACAAAGCCAAAATTGTAGCTTGAGTCTTCTGCTTCCATCTCAATAATTGATACAACATTTAGACAATCAATATGGCTATAGAAGCCTTGATCAACATTATTAACCAGGTTGATCTTATTGAAATTTATGTAATCCTCCATTTAATATCAACAAAGTATATGTTATATTTTTCAAATATATTAAAATGAATACATACGTACTACAATTTAAAAAACACTTTAAAATGTACCACTCCAAATCACAGGCATGTTCACTATACATTGTGAAAACCTATTTAAGAACAGAGTTTATAAAATGGTATACTCTCCACAACAAAGTTGTGTCTAGGGAAGTTACTTAATCTCTCTGATAGATTGGAGGCAAAAACAAATTTTCAACCAGATTTTTATTAATACTAAAGGAAATAATGCATGTAAAGGGCTTAGCATTTCTGTAGCTATAAGGTCTTATCATTCTGCAGACATTTAACAAGTTAAATTCAAAGCATAGAAGTAATGCCAGAGTAGTGTGGGATTAAAAACTGCAACTTTTGCATTTTTGTCCCATCATCAAATGAACTGAACAATAGAGATGCCTTGTTCATGATGGATTGGTGAATTACATTTATGTTAATAATTCAATTAAATTTCTAGAATTTGTGTATCCAGGATACTGTATAATGAATAACAACAAAAAAGAAAATTAGTTTAATGAAGGTAGTATTCCATAAGACTTCCTGCTTATCAAGCAGTCCATAATATGGAACTCTTGATTGTAATAGTCCTGATATATTTCTTGAGTGGATGTTTTATTTAGCCCACAAAGAACTTCTTAAATTGACTTAGCCCACCTTCAGAAGTCAGAATGTTATGTGGCTTTAATGCATATCATTATAGACTGTAAAATGTGGAAGGTAAAACTAAAGTTCTGATATTAAGCCCTAGTCTTTCTTCAATAAGAAACTAAGATCCCTTCAGCATGTTAGGTAAAGGTAATGTCCTCTATTAGGCATCCTATGTTGTACTTTTCCCACTCCATCTGGGAAATGCAGATTCTGCCATGTGGGTCCATGTTTTACCCTCTGTCCCTTCATCCTTCTTCCTCTTGATAACATGGATCTAATACTAGATCAAATTGCCATTTAAACTATAATGTGACCTTGATAATAGAAACCATATATTAAGAAATGGAACAAAAATATTAAAAGAACCTGTGTCTATGATAACTGGAGACACAATATCAGCCCTAAGCACCTACACCAGAGTTTTGTGGCTTGTATTCTATTGCTATCAACATATAAACACATTTAATTATCTCATATTTTAAAACGTTCTTAAAGAATAACTTAAAGACAAGAGTAAATGAAAAGCGAAAAATCTAGCCTCATATAGAGCTCTTGCTTCTCATCTCTTCCCTTTGTTTCACATTTATGTATTTGGCAGAGTTGCCTATACTTATTGACTCATCTTCCTTACCTCCAATTTATGCAACCCAATATTTTTTAAAATTATTTGCACCCTTAAAAATTTTTAGAAAATTTTTATTTTAATTCCAGTTAGTTAACAGAGTATTATATTTTTCATATCTAAAATATAGTAATTTAATAATTCCATATATCACTCAGTGCTCATCATGACAAGTGTGCTCCTTAAATGCCATCACTTAATTAACCTATTCCCTCACCACCCTCACTTCTGGTAACCATCAGTCTGTTCTCTATAATTAAGAGTCTGGTTTTTTATCTCTCTCTCTCTCTCTCTCTCTCTCTCTCTCCATTTCTCTCTTGTTCAGTTCCCCCCGCCGCCTTTTTTTTTGACAGCCCTGGCAAATTTTAATTTGAAAAAAGGAGAGAGTAGAACTAAATTGACAAACTGAAGTCCTTTAGCTTGGAATATTTACATATATATATATATATATATATGTATATATATATATGTATATATATATATATATGTATACATATATATGTATACATATATATATATATTCAAAACTGCTAACAGTTCCAAATATCCATGAAAATTTTAAAAGTTATTCATTTGCAAATATTTGATGAGTATTTATAGGCCTACATTTTAACTGTGCATGAAGGAGAGGAGTGGGTGTGAAAAGGAGTTACCAGCTGGCCTCCACTTTAGGACAGGCTGCCTGTCTCACAGAACACATTTAGAAATGCTTTCAGAAGTAAACCATCCAGCCCTATTGGTCAAGCTCACTTACTAGAGCATGTGACCCTGAACCTGTGGGTTGGGGGTGCAGGCACTGGTGGGTCCTACGTAGTCAATTCTTGGTAACAACAAGGATTCCAGAGGCAAGAGGCAAGAGAAAGGTGACGTGAGCCCAAGGCAGGGAACCATCCAGTCCTGCTTTCTGGCCACAGAAAGGATTGGCGCGGCCCCTTTGGTGGCTCCCTAAGTTGCCCATGTCTTGGCTCTCTGTCACTTCCAGGGTCACTCTGGTCAGAAATTGAGGCATGCACACAGATACCCAGTCCAAACACATGGTAATGTCCCTGTGGTCTTTATATATAATTCTATTTGGTTTCATTTGCCCTCTTCCTTTTTCCATGAGAAAAATGTCTGATCACTCCCATATTCATGCCTCAAAGGAAAAGCCTCAATTTTTGATTCCTCTCACTTTGCTTCAGGAATCAAGATGAATATATTTTAGAACAATTCTGTAAGGAGGGCCACATTTTCAGCATGCTCTCATCCTAGGAAAAATGAACTCTTACACAGGAAAGTTCACTGTTGTAAGTTTAAATTGTCCCCTGAGCAGGTAAAATCCTGTTCCTAGAACTTGTATTTACCTTGTGACTCGCTTCCTGTTACCAGCCCCTAAATCTTCCTTAAAGGAATCATTAAAATAGAGGAATGTTAATGAGCAGATGGGTCTCATTCTCCTGCAACTGGTGGAGTACACATTTCTAGTTGGATGAAAGGCAGTGGTTCTCACTCACTCCTTCCAGGTTCCATTTGACACAAGTCTGCAGCTGTGTGCAAGCAGAGGCCTGTCTTGATTTCTGAGTTGTTCCTTCAGCAGTGTTTCCCCCCTTCTTTTTTTATGGTTATTTATGAGAGAGACAGACAGAGCATGAGTGGGGGAAGGGCAGAGAGAAGGAGACACAGAATCTGAAAAGGCCCCAGGCTCTGAGCTGTCAGCACAGAGCCCAATGCAGGGCTCAAACTCGGGAATGGTGAGATCATGACCTAGGCTGAAGTTGGAAGCTTAAACAACTGAGCCACCCAGGCACCCCATTCCATTCCCTCCTTCGTTTGATGCTTGTTTTTCCCCTTTGGCGATTGTTTTGTTTCTTAAATTCAACATATGAGTAAATTCGTATGGTATTTTTCATTCTATAATTGACTTATTTCACTTAGCATTATAATTTCTAGCTCCATCCATATCATTGTAAATGGTGAGGTTTCATTCTTTTATATGACTAAATAATATTCCAGTGTGTGTGTGTGTGTGTGTGTGTGTGTGTGTTTACATACATACATACATACCACTTATTCTTTATCCATTCATCAATTGTTGGATGTTTGGGCTGCTTTCATATCTTGACTATTGTAAATAATGCTGCTATAAACTTAGGGATGCATAAACCCCTTTAAGTAAGTGTTTCTGTATTTTATAGGTAAATACCCAGTAGTATAATTGCTGGATCCTAGGGTAATTCTACTTTTAACATTTTGAGAATCTTACATAACATTAAGAACAGTGGCTGCACCAGTTTGCACTCCCACCAACCCTGCACGAAAGTTCTTTTGCTCTACAGCCTTGCAAACACCTGTTGTTTCTTGTGTCGTTGATTTTAACCATTCTGACAGGTGTGAGGTGATTCCTTGTTGCAGTATTGATGTGCATTTCCCTGATGGTAAGTGATGATGAGAGTCTTTTCATGTATCTTTTGGCTATCTGTATGTTTTCTTTGGAGAAATGTCTGTTCATGTTGTCTGTAATTTTTAAAAGAAATGTTTATTTTTGAGAGAGAGAGCACACGAGTGGGAGAGGAGCAGAGGAAGAAGGGAACAGAGCATCCAGAGCAGGCTCTGTGCTGATAGCAGACAGCCAGACGCGGGACTCAAATTTATGAACCCTGAGATCATAACCTGAGCTGAAGTTTGGCACTTACCTGACTGAGCCACCCAGGTGCCCCTGTTGTCCATTTTTAAATTGAATTATTCATTTTTTGGGAATTGAGTTTTACAACTTCTTTATATCTTTGGATATTAATCCTTTATCACATATGTCATTTGCAAATATCTTGCCCCATTCCATAGGTTGTCTATTAGTTCTGTTGATGATTTCCTTCACAGTGCAGAAGTTTGTTTCTTTAATTTTGATTAAGTCCCAATAGTTTATTTTTCCTTTTGTTTCCTTTGCCTCAGGAGATATGTCTAGAAAAATGTTCTCAAAGCCAATATCAAAGAAGTTACTGCCTGCATTTTCTTCTAGAATTTTCATGATTTCAGGTCTCACATTTAAGTCTTTGATCTATTTTTAATTTATTTTGGTATTGGGTGTAAGAAAGTGGTCCAGTTTCTTTCTTTTGCATGTTGCTGTCCAGTTTTCCCAACACCATTTGTAAAATAGACTGTCTTTCCCGATTGGATATTCTTTCCTGTTTTTGTTGAAGATTAATTAACCACAGAGTTGTTAGTTCATTTCTGGGTTTTCTATTCTGTTCCACTGATGCAGTTTATCAATTTTGTCGATTTTTTCAACCAGATCCTGATGGCCCCAATTTGTTCTAATACATGTTTTTTTTACTTTCTATATCATTTATTTCTGCTCTAATCTTTATTATTTCCTTCCTTCTGATAAATTTAAGTTTTGTTTGTTGTTCATTTTCTTGCTCCATTATGTGTAACGTTAGGTTATTTATCTGAGATTTTTCTTGCTTCTTGAGGTAAACCTTTATTGCTATAAACTGCCTTCTTAAAACCACTTTTGCTACATCTTAAAGGTTTTGGACCATTCTGTTTTCATTTTCATTTGTTTCCATGTACTTTTTAATTTCTTCTTTTATTTACTGTTAGGCCCATTCATTTCTTAGTAACATATTGCTTAACCACAATGTACTGTGTCTTTCCATATTTTCTCTTGTGAGTTCCGGTTTCATAGGGTTGTGGTAAAAAGTGATGCATATTTTGACTTCGATCTTCTTGAATATGTTGAGATTTGTTTTGTGGGATAATACATGATCTATTCTGGAGAGAGTCCCATGTGTGTTTGAAAATAATATGTATTCTACTGTTTTAGATTTTAATGTTCTGAATATATCTGTTCTAGTGTGTCACTCAAAGCCATTGTTTCCTTTTTGATTTTCTGTTTAGATTATATGTCTATTGATATAAATGGGGTTTTAAAGCCCCATTCTGTTGTTGTATTATTATTGATTACTTATTTTATATATGTTATTAATTGTTTATGTATTTGAGTTTCCCTTTGTTGGTTGCATAAATATTTTCCATTGTTTTATTTTCTTGTTGGATTATTATTATTATATAGTGTCCTTCTTTGTCTCTTGTTAGTCTTCGTTTTAAGGTCTAGTTTGTCTGATATAAGTAATGCTACTCTAGCTTTCTTTTGACATCCATTTGCATGACAGATGATTTTCCATCCACCCCCCTTTGAATCTCCAGGTGTTTTTAAATCTAAAATGAGTCTCTAGTAAGCAGCATATGTTGGATCTTGTTTTTCTTTTTCTTTTTTTCAATCCTTTATTTACTTTGAAAGAGAGAGAGAGAGAGAGAGAGAGAGAGAGAGAGAATCCTGAGCAGGCTTTGTGCTGTCAACACAGAGCCTGATGCCAGGCTTGATCTTATGAACCATGAGTTCATGACCTGAGCTGAAACCCAGAGTTAGACACTTAACAGACTGAGCCACCCAGGCACCCAGATCTTGTTTTGCTAACAATGCCATCACCCTAGGTCTTTTGATTCGAGTATTTAGCCCATTTATATTCAAACTAATTATTGATAAGGGAGCTTGAGTGGATCAGTTGGTTAAGTGGCTGACCCTTGGATTTGGCTCAGGTCATGATCTCAGGTCATGATCTCACAGTTCGTGAGTTCAAGTCCTCATCAGGCTCTGCACTGAAAATGCCAAGCCTGCTTGGGATTCTATCTCTCCTTCTCTCTCTGCCTTTCCTCCACTCAGGCTTTGGGTCTCTCTCAAAATAAATAAATATATTTAAAAAAAACAAAGTAATTATTGACAGATTTGTATTTATTGCCATTTCATTATCTGTTTTGTAATTTTTTTCTGAAGATTTTCTGAGTCTTTTTGTCTTTCTTGGTTTGCTGAATTTCTTTGGTGATATATTTGATTTGAATTTTGTTCTCTTTATTGTTGCATTTTTATAGCGGTTTTTGATATAAGGTTAACATTAGGTTTATATATATCCTCTTCAGTATATATCTATCTATATTAAGTTGATGGTAATTTAATTTTGAGCCTATTCTTTTATTCCTCTCTTTCCCACATTTTAGGTATATTTTATATCCTTCAATTTTATGAGTTCCTTGACTGATTCTTTTACCTAAATATTAATTTTTATTGCTTTTTGTGTTTATTGCCATCATACTGTGGTCTTTGCTTTCCACTCAGAGTCCTCTTTTTTTTATATTTTTTAATTTTTTAAATTTTTTAAATTTATTTTTGAGAGAGAGAGAGAGAGAGAGAGAGAGAGAGAGAATGAGCAAGGGAGGGTCAGAGAGAGAGGGAGATATAAAATTTGAAGAAAGGCTCCAGGCTCTGAGCTAGCTGTCAACACAGAGCCCAATGTGGGGCTCCAACCCACGAACCATGAAATCATGACCTGAGTCAAAGTGGGACGCTTAACTGACCGTGCCACCCAGGTCCCCCAGAGTCCTCTTTAATATTTCCTACAGAGCTGGTTTAATGATCACTATCTCCTTTAGGTTTTGCTTTTCTGGGAAACTCTTTATTTGTCCTTCTGTTCTGAATGATAGCTTTATGGATAGATTATTCTTAGCCACGTTTTTTCCCATTACACACTTTGAATATATCATGCCACTCACTTATGGCTTGCAAAGTTTCTGTTGAAAAATCTCCAGCTAGTCTCATGGGTTTCCCCCTGTAAGCTACTGTCTTCTTTGGATTTTCTGCTTTTAAGAATGTATATTTATCTCTATACTTTGTAAATTTCATTACAATGTGTGTTGGTGTGTGTCTGTTTTTGTTGATTTTCATGACATTTATCTGTGCTTCCTGGATCTGGGTATCTGTTTCCTTCCCCAGATTAGGGAAGTTTTCAGCTAAAAGTTTTTTTCAGTAAAATTTCTGCCCCCTTTTCTCTCTCTGCAGCTTGATTACTTTCCTTTACTCTGTCTTCTAGATCACTAATTTTTTCCTCTGCCTCTTCTATCAAATATGTTTTTCATTTCGATTACTGAGCCCTTTATCTCTGCTATGCTTTTTTCCTCTGCTATATTATTCCTTTTCTCTTTGTTAAGCATCTCACTCATGTATACCTCTCTTTTCTATAACCCAGCAAGTGTCCTTATACTCATTGCTTTAAACTGTCTATCAGGTATGATACTTATATCTGTTTTGTATAAGTCTCTGGACATGGCCTTGTCCTTTTTTTCATTTGGGAAAAATTTTCTCTGTCTCTTCATTTTGCCTGCCTCTGTGTATATTTCTCTGTGTTAATAAAGTCAGCTATGCCTGCTGCTTTTGAACATAATGAATTTATGAAGACGAGGTCCTGGAGTGACTTTTGGTGTAGAGGAGATCATCCTATGCATTTTGTTTATGTCCTATTGCTTATGTGTCTAAGTTACTTTTCCTTTTAGTGTAAGCATATGCATTGATTCTGTCTGTTGTGTGATGCGCTTTATCTCCTTGGTGTAAGTAGGACCCAGGCAAGCCAGCTTTGTGAGGGCATGTCTGCCAGCAAACTTCAGAGGGAGGTAACAGTGTCAAGAATATTTGTGCTGAGCCACTACTATTGCCAGATCCCTGGAACCACTGGGCTCTCTGGGGCCTGTTAGCTGGTGCAGCCTGGGGTGCAAAGCTGGGTGGGTCATGTGATGTTGGCTGGGCACAGCTGGGTCCAGAGTATGAAGATGACTGGGAGCATAAGGTTGAGCATGTCCTTGCAATTGGATGTGTTGTGTGGTAGCAGTTGTGTGTACATCAGCTGGGTGGGGCATGAGGATGATTTTAACAAAAATTTCCCTGAACCCAGAGATGAGGCTAGCAGGCTTGGAGTCAACAAGTCCTCAGGAGAACTCTTGGGTGCGACACACTGTTAGCAGGTTAGGAGCAAGTGTCTGTGTAGCTCTGCCTCCCATAGAAGACTCTGTGTTTATGCTGGGGGGTGTGGAAGGAAAATGTCATCTTACCAGCTCCCTAGTTTTTCCCCAACACACTCTGAAATCAGTATGAAAATATCTGTCTCTTGTTTATACCTAGTGTTGTGCAAACTGCGATTTTTATATTGCTTCTCCATGCTGGCTGCTATCTCTTAAAGGGGCAACCCAGCCCCTTTAAGAAATCAAAAGCTCATTATCTGGGTTCATCCAGTTTTGAGTTACCTGACTTTTAAAAGTACACACATTTTCTGCAGTCTTCCATATCCTTGTTAAGACTAGTAAGCACACCCTACCCTTAAACTTTTCAGCTGTCTCACTAAAGCTGGTGGGCACCCTCAGACCACACAGGGGACTTTCCTTGATCATCTGGCTGTAATGGCCAGGAAGCTTGCATTCTTGATTCCCATAGGACTGTAACAATCAGAAACACAGTATTTGTCAAGCTTCCATGTCTAAGGCATTGCACAGACACCAGACTATAACACATCACCACATTGGCTAGGGTATGTTTTATTTGTATTCTCCCTAGGCTTTGCCAAAACTTCCTGGTATTTCCCAGGGGGGGCTTATACCATAGTCTGGGGCATCATTTTTTTTTAAATTTTTTAAATGTTTGTTTATTTTTGAGAGACAGAGAGACAGAGCATGAGCAGGGGAAGGGCAGAGAGAGGAGACAGAATCTGAAGCAGACTCCAGGCTCTGAGCTGTCAGCACAGAGCCTGATGCGGGGCTCGAACTCACCAACTGTGAGATCATGACCTGAGCTGAAGCTGGCCGCTTAACTGACTGAGCCACCCAGGCGCCCTTGGAGGCTCAATTTTTGCATCTGTTGCCAAAGGAGAAACCTCTAGATTGCCTAGCCTGGAGGCTATCAGGTTATATGGCTGTAGTCCCATGTGACTACATATTTTTAATATTTTAAAAGTTACAACCTGAGAGTATGGCTTCTAATCAGCTTGAAACTAGGAGCTGGCTGAGATCCCTTTCTTTGCAAGATTGACAAGTCTTGGCACACCCACAAATTTTAGGCCATATCTAGAAAAAATCAGACTGCTTAGACACTCACAAAGGCTCCAGAGACAAGCAAGAGCTAGGGAAAGGTTGAACGACAAGTGTCATCACCTACACAAGGCCAAACCTTCAAGATTGGGAAGGTCATCATTTTTTCTTTTCTTTTCTTTTTTTTACATTTATTTATTATTGAGAGCCAGAGAGAGACAGAGCGAGAACGGGGAAAGGACAGAGAAAGAAGGAAACACAGAATCCGAAGTACACTCCAAGCTCTGAGCAAGCTGTCAGCACAGAACCCAACGCGGGGCTTGAACCCATAAACCATAAGATCATGACCTGAGCTGAAGTCGGACGCTCAACCGACAGAGCCACCCAAGCACTCCTCATTTTTCATAATATGTGGGAAGAAACATACAAAGAAGAGAAAGCTGAAGAAACTGAGGAATATGTTCCAATCTAAAAAACAAGTTAATCTTTAGAAAAATAAGATCTTAAAAAAATAATTTACCTAATAGTTCAAGTTAATGGTCATAAAGAGGCTTATAGAACTTGGGGTAAGTATGGATGAACACATTGAGAACTTCAGCAAAAAGACAGAAAATACAAGAAAGTATGAAGCAGAAGTCACAGAGCTTAAGAATGCAATAATTGAACTAAAAATACACTAGAGAAGTTAAATAGCAGACTAGATAAAGCAGAGGGAAAGATCAGTAAGCTAGAAAGAGGGCAGTGTTACTCACCAATGCAGAGCAGCAACAACAACACAAGAATTTTAAAAAGTGAAGATAAGATAGCTTAAGGGACTAATGGGACAATATCAAGTGGAAAAACATTTTCATCTTAGGGATTCCAGAGGAAAAGAGATAGAGAAAATGGCAGAAAATTTATTTAAAGAAATAAAGGCTTAAAAATATTTTTAACATGAGGAAAGAAACAGACATCCAAATCCAGGAAGCACAGACAGTTCTCCATAAGATAACACCAAAGATATCCATGCTAAAATGTATAACAATTAAATGTCAAAAGTTAAAGAGAGACTTTAACATCAAAAGAAAAACAACTTGCTATTATAAGAAAACCCTCAAAAGACTATCACCAGGTACTTCACAGGTTGGAAGGAGAGAGTAATGTGATATATTTAAAGTGCTGATAAGAAAACACCAAAAAAAACCCAAAATCTTCCAATCAATAATAGTGATTTATAATTGAAGGATAAGTAAAATTTCCAGAAAATCAAAAGCTAAAGGAGTGTATTGTCACTAAACTGGCTTTACAATAAATGTTAAAGATACTTATTTAAACTTAAAAGAAAGAACACTAATTAATAACAAGAAAAATATGCAGAAGAATAAAGAAATAAAAAAATACGTTGAGAAAAATAAAAATGGAAATACAACATATCAAATTCTATAAGATGCAATAAAAAACTTATAAAAAGGAAGTTCATAGCAACATAAGCCTACTTCAATAACCAAAAACACTTTCAAATAATAAATCTAACCTTACACCTAATAAAAAAAAGAACAAATGAAGCCAAAGTTAGTAGAAGGAAGGAAATATCAAATATCAGATATGAATGAATTACAGTTTCAAAAGACAATAGAAATGATAAATGAAACTGAAACCTGGTTCCTTAAAAATGGACAAACTTGTAGCTAGACTAACCAAGAAAAAAATACAGAGAGCTCAAATAAACAAAATAAAAAATGAAAAGGAAGTTACAATTGACACTTTTAAAATATCAAATATTATAAAAGACTACTATGAAGAATTATACATTGAACAAATTAGAAACAGAAGAAATGGATAAATACCTAGAAACAAACAAAATTCTAAGACCAAATCATGAACAAATAATACATCTAAGTAGACTGATTTGTACACAAAAAAAATTGAATCAGTAATCAAAAATCTCCCCCATAGAAAGGCTCAGGCCCATATGGCTTTACTGGTAAATTCAACTAAACATTCAATGAAGATGTAATGCCTAACCTCCTCAAACTCTTCCAAAACATTGAAGATTAAGGATCCCTTCTGAATGCATTTTATGTAACTAGCATTACCTGATACTAAACTAGATAATAATACAACAAAAAGAAAGAATATTATAGGACAATATCCTTGATAAACATAGATTAAAAACCGTATCAAAATATTACCAAACCAATTTAACAATACATTAAAGGTACCATACATCATTATCTATGGAGATTAATTCCAGGGATACAAGGATGGTTCAACATTAACAAGTAAATAAAACGATACACCACATTAACAAAATGAAGGTTAAAAATCGTATTATAACCTCAGTAGATGCAGGAAAAAACATTTGACAAAATTCAACATCTATTCATGATTAAAACTCAACAAAATTGTTCTAGAAGAAACATACTTGATCAAAATAAAAGCTATTTTTGACACGGCCACACCCGTTATCATTCTGAAATGTGAAAACCTAAAAGCTTTTCATCTAAGGTCAGGAAAAAGAACTCACTCTCAATTTTATTAACACAGTATTGGAAGTTCCAGCCAGAAGAGATAGGTAAGAAAAAAAAAAGACATCAACATTTTAAGAGGAAGTAGAACGTTTTACTATTTGTGGACAATATAATTTTATATAGAGAAAATCCTGAAGACTCCCCACAAAATCTTGTTAGAACTAATAAGCAGATTTAATAAAATTTCAGAGTACAAAACCAATATGCAAAAATCTGTTGCATTTCTAAAGACTAAGAAAAATATATTAGAAATAGAAATGAAGAAAACAGTCCCATTTAAAAATGCACCAAAAAGAATAAAATACATAGAAATAAATTTAACCAAGGAGTTGAAAGACATGTACTCTAAAATCTATAAGACATTGGTAAGTTAAAGACAAAACAAATAAATGGAAAGATATTCCATTTTCATGGACTAGAAGAATTAATATTGTTAAAAAGTCCATTCTACCCAAAGCAATCTATAATTTGAATGCAATCTCCACCAAAATACCAATGGTATTTTTCACAGAATTAGAATCAAAAACCTTAAAAATTTGTATGGGAACACAAATAACCCAAAATAGCCAGAGAAATCATGAAAAGAAACCTGGAGCTATAATGGTACCTAATTTCAAACTATAATACAAAGTTATAGTAATCAAAACAATATGATATTGACATGGAAACAAACACATAGGTCTATGGAATAGAATAGAAAGTCCAGAATTAGAGCCAGGCATATATGGTCAATTAATCTATGACAAATAAGCAAGAATATACAAGAAGGAAAGAAAATCTCTTTAATAAATGTTGTAAAAACTGGACAGCTACATTTAAAAGAATGGATGTGTACCACTATCTTACACATTATATAAACATAACTTCAAAATGAATTAAATACTTAAATATAAGACCTGAAACCATAACACTCCTAGAATAAAACGTAGGCAGTAAACTCTTTGACATTGTTCTTAGCAATAATTTTTGGACCACTCTCCTCAGTTAAAGACAGTAAAAACTAAAAATAAAAAAATGGGATTTCATTAAACTAAAAATATTTGCTTAAAGAAGGATACCATAAAGAAAATGAAAAGCACCCCACTGAATGATATATTTGCAAATCATACATTCAATAAAGGATTAATATCCAAATATATAAAGGACTTATACAAATTAATTTCAAAAAACAAGAACCTAATTAAAGAATGGGCAAAGGACTTCCAAAGAATTGATATGGATAATCGACAGGCACATGAAAAGATGCTCAACATCACTAATCATTAGGGAAATAAAACTCAAAACAAAAGTGATATCCCCTCTTACCTATCAAAATGGTTGTTATAAGAAATATAAAAAATAACAAGTGTTAGTGAGGTTGTGAAAAAAAGACAATACTCATTCACTGTTGATGTGAGTGTAAATTGGTGCAGCCACTTTGGTAAATAGTATGGAGGTTCCTTAAAGAGTTTAAAATTAGAACTACCATATGATAAAAGAATCTCACTTATGTGTATATACCCAAGAAAATGAAAATATCAATTTGAAGAGACAAATGTACACCTATGATTATTGCAGCATTAATTACCTTTACATATTTTTCCTGCCTCAAAACCCTTCCCTTCTGGTAACCAACAGTTTGTTTCCTGTACCTATGAGGCTGGTTTTGTTTTGTTGTATTTATATTTTTTTAGATCTTACATATAAGTGAAATCATATGGTATTTGTTTTTCATGACTTATTTCACTTAACATACTTCCTAGATCCATCCATGCTATCAAAAATGAAAAAAACTTATACTTCATGGCTGAGTAATATTCCATTTTTATATATACCATTTTTTCTTTATCCATTCATTTATTGATGAAGACTAACATATTAAAGACATATATATAAGACCTGAAACCATGAAACACCTAGAAGAAAATAAATATGAAAAAAAGCTTTTAGACATAGTTGTTAGTAATGAATTTCTGGAAATCACACCTAAAGTACAACCAGAAAAGTAAAAAATAAACAATTGGGACTATATTAAACTAAAAAGCTTGTGCAAAGTAAGTCATCAACAAAGTAAATAGAAAAACTATGGAATAGGAAGAAATATTTGCAAACCATATATATAATAAGGGGATAATACCCAAATTTATAAAGAGCTCATATAACTCAATAGCAAAAAAATAATAAAATAAAAACAGAATTACCCTATGACCCATCATTTGCACTATTGCAGCCAAATTATGGAAAATGCCCAAATGTCCATTGACTGACGAATGGATAAAGAAGATGTGATATAAATATATATACAACAGAATATTACTCTGTGTTCAAAAAGAATGAAATCTTCCACTTGCAACAATGTGGATGGAACTAGAGTGCATTATGCTAAATTAAATAAGTCAGTCAGAGAAGATAAATATCATACAATTTCACTCATACGTGGAATTTAAGAAACAAAACAGATGAACATAAGAAAGAGAAGGATAGATAAGATAACAGAGGGAGGCAAGCCATAAGAAACTCTTAAATACAGAGAACAAACTGAGGGTTGCTGGAGGGGTGTTGGGTTGTGGGGATGGGCTAAATGAGTGATGGGCATTAAAGATGGCATTTGCTAGGATGAGTACTGAGTGCTATATGTAAGTGATGAATCACTAAATTCTACTCCTGAAATCATGATTACACTATATGTTAACTAACTTGGATTTAAATAAAATTAACAAAAATAAAAAAAGAAACCGTGATTTGAAGAGATAGATAGATGATAGATAGATAGATAGATAGATGGATAGATAAAGTTTGGAAGACTTGGGGAGGAATTTTCAATAACTGTATGAAACAAAAATAGTTTTAAAATAAAATATTCTGCATCGTTTTCTTTAAGAAATAAAATGAGTCTCAGTCTAATCAGGCAAAAATAAAAATAATGTTAATAATAATATAAAATTAGGTAAACATCACCTTGATACCAAAACTAGATAAAGACACCACCATAAAAGATAACTACAGGCCAATATCCCTGATAAACGTAAATGGAAATTTTTTCAATAAAATATTAGCAAACTCAAACCAACAATACATTAAAAAATTATTCACCGTGGCCAGGTGGGATTTCTTCCTATGTTGCAAGGGTGGTTTGATATTTGCAAATCAATCAACCTGACACCACATTAATGAAATAAAAAAAATAAGAACCACACTGTCCTTTCATTAGATGTAGAAGAAACATTTGACAAACAACAAAATGCATTCATGATAAAAAAAAAAAAAAAACCTCTCAACAAAGTAGGGGTAATACCTCAATTTAAAAACAGCTGAATATGAAACACCAACAGCTAATATTATCCTGAATGGAGAACAACTGAGACCTTTTCCTCTATGATCAGGAACAAGACAGGGAAGTCCTCTCTCATCGTTCTTATTTAAAATGATACTGGAAGTTTTAGCCACAGCAATCAGACAACAAAAGAAAAGTAAAAGGCATCAAAATCAGCAAAGATGAGAAGTCAAATTTTCACTCTTTGCACATGACACGATACTGTATATAAGAAATCCAAAGCACTACACACACACACACAAAAAAAAAAAAAAAACTGCTGGAGCTGATAAAATTATTAAAGTCACAGGATAAAAAATAAATGCGCATAAATTTGATGCATTTCTAGACAGCAATAACGAAGCATCAGAAAAAGAAATAAAGCAATCAATCCCATTTACAACTGCTCCAAGAACCATAAGATACCGAGGAATAAACCTAACAAAGGAGGTGAAAAACTTGTACTCTGAAAATGATAAAATACTGATGAAAGTAATTGAAGATGCCATAAAGAAATGGAAACACATCCCATGATCAGGGAATATACAAACATATGTGTTCATAATATCTATACTACCCAAAGCAATCTACAAATTTAGTGCAGTCCATATCTAAATACCACCAGCATTTTTCACAGAGTTAGACCAAAAAAATCCTAAAATTTGTATTGAACATCAAAGACTCCAAATATCCAAAGCAACCTTGAAAAAGAAAAGAAAATCTGGAGGCATCACAATTTCATATTTCAAGTTAAATTAAAAAGCGTAGTATAGGGGCGCCTAGGTGGCTCAGTGGGTTAAGTGTCTAATTTCAGCTCGGGTCAGGATCTCACGGCTTGTGCGTTTGAGCTTCACATCAGGTTCTGTGCTGACAGCTCAGAGCCTGGAGCCTGCTTCGGATTCTGTGTCTCCCTCTCTCTCTGCCCCTCCCCTGCTGACACTATTTCTCTCTCTCTCTCTCTCTCTCTCTCAAAAATAAATAAACATGAAAAATAATTAAATAAAAAGCCGAAGTGATCAAGACTGTATGGTACTAGCACAAAATCACACACAAAGACCAGTGGAATAGAATTTAAAAAATCCAGAAATAAACCCACAGCCACATCGTCAACTAATCTTTAAAAAAAGCAAGAAAAAAATATCCAATTAATAAAAGGACAGTTTGTTCAACAAATGGTAGTGGGAAAACTGGACAGCAACATGAAATAGAAAGAAAGTGGCCCAATTCCCTACACCAGTCACAAAAATAAATTCAAAATAAATCAAAGATCTAAGTGTGACACTTGAAAGCATACAACTCCTAGAAGAGAACACAGGCAGTTATTTCTTTGACATTAGTCATAGAAACATCTTTCTAGTTGTCTTGTAAGGCAAGGGGAAAAATGTAAAAACAAAAGATTGTGACATAATCAAAATAAAAATCGTCTGCACAGCAAAGGAGACAATCAACAAAACTAAAAGGAAACCTTTGCAATGGAAGAAAATATTTGCAAATGACATATCTGATAAAGGGTTGGTATCTAAAATATATGGAGAGCTTATAGCACTCAACATCCCCCCAAAATTCCAATTAACCCAGTTAAAAAATGAGCAGAAGACATAAAGAGACATTTTTCCAAAGACATAACCCACATGGCCAACTGACAAATAAAAAGATGTTCACCATCATTGACCATCAGGGAAATACAAATCAAAACTACAATGAGATATTGCCTCAAACCAGTCAGAATTGCTAAAATTAACAACACAGGGAACATAAAGTGTTGACAAGGATGTGGAGAAAGGAGAAACCTCTTCCACTAGTATTGGGAATGCAAACCGGTGCAGCAACTCTGGAAAACAGTATGGATATTCCCTCAAAAGTTAAAAAGAGAACTAGCCTTTGATCAAGCAATTGTAGTACTATGTATTTAACCTAAAGAATGCAAAGCACTAATTCAAAGAAATATATGCACCCTATCTTTAAAGCAGTCTTAACAACAGTAGCGAAATTGTGGAAATAGCCCAAGTGTCTATCAACTAATGAATGAGCAAATAAGTTGTGGTCCTTATTTACAATGGAATATTACTAAGCCATAAAAAATGCAAAGACATGGATGGAGGTAGAAAGTATTATCTTAACTGAAGTAAGTCAATCAGATAAATACAAGTACCATATGATTTCACTTATGTGTAGAATGTTAGAAACAAAACAAATGAACAAAGAGGAAAAAAGAGAGAGAGTGAAAAGCAAACCAAGAAACAGACTTTTTTTTTAATTTTTGAGAGGCATTTTTAGTACTTTGATTTTATTGAATCATATTACACTTTTTGACTCATAAGTTAGGGTATATCTGACAATAATTTAGACTATTCTACTTAAAAACTAAAAAAAAATTAAGAGGTAAAGAGCATTAATGACAGCTGTGTTATTAATCATCTAAAACTATGGACTCAACTATAGAGAACAAACTGATGGTAACCAGAATTGAGGTTCATGGGGGGGGGGCTGGGTTAAATAGGTGATAGGGATCAAGGAGTGAACTTGATATTACAAGCACCTGTTGTGCTATGGAAGTGTTGAATCACTATATTGTACACTGGAAACTAATACGGTATGCTAACTAACTGTAATTTAAATAAAAAGCTAAAAAAATAAACAAAATCAAAAACAAAAATTAGGCAAAAGTCCTGAAGAGGCTTTATTTTTCCAAAGAATATATACAAATGGCTAACAGGTACATGAAAAGATGTTCAACCTTACTAGTCATTAAAAACAGGGAGATCCAAATGACAGTAAAGTATCACCTCACACGTGTATAAGTTGCTAGCATCAAAAACAAAACAAAACAAAAACCCAAACAAAAACAAACAAACAAACAAAAAACAAGAGGATAACAAATACAAGAATCTGGAGAAAAGGGATTCCTTTGCATACTGTTGGTAGCATTGTAAGTTGTTATATTATCCAGTATACAAAACAGTATGGACACTCCTCAAAATATTAAAAATACAATTACCCTATGCTCCATCAATTCCAGTTCTGGGTATATATCCAAGGAAATGAAAGCAGTCTGTACCCCTGTGTTCATAGCCATACTTTTTACAAGAGTCAAAATGTGTCTACTAATGGGTAAATGGATAAGGAAGATGTGATATATGTGTGTTTATACCTACATACCAAATTAAATACTATTCAGTGATTAAAAAAAAAGAAAATCCTACCATTTATGACAATGTGAATGGACTATAAAATCATTATTGTAAGTAAAATAAGTCAGAGTAAGAAAAATAATATATTGGGGTGCCTGGGTGGCTCAGTCAGTTAAGCGTCCTACTTCAGCTTGACTTCAGCTCAGGTCATGATCTCGCAGTCTGTGGATTCGAGCTCCGCGTCGAGCTCTGTGATGACAGCTCAGAGCCTGCTTCGGATTCTGTGTCTCCCTGTCTCTCTGCCCCTCTCTCACTCTCTCTGTGTGTCTCAAAATAAAATAATAAAGACATAAAAAAGAAAAATACTATATTCACTTAAATGTGTAATTTAAAAAACAAAAAAGTCCACAATGCTCATAGGAAAAGAGATTCGATTTGTGGTTACCATATTCAGAGGATTGGGGGAGGGGAGAATAATTGGAGAAAGGTAGTCAGAAAACATTAACTGCCACGTATAAGACAAATTAAGTACTAGCGATGTGATGTTCTACATGATAATTGTAGTTAACACTGCTCTATGATATACAGGAGAGTTGTTAGGATAGTAGACTCTGAAAGTTCTCATTACAAAAATATTTTTCTTTTTTTTATTATATCTATTATGATATGATGAATGTTAACTTATTGTGGTAATCATTTTATTTTATTTATTTTATTTTTTTTTAGATTTACTGTATTTATTTATTTATTTATTTATTTTTCCTTTTTCTTTTTTCTTTTTTTTTTTTTAAACTTTATACTTTATTGTCAGGTTGGTTTCCATATAACACCCAGTGCTCTTCCCCACAAGTGACCTCCACCAAAACCATCACCCACCTTTACCTTTTCCCATTCCCCTTCGCCCCTCAGTTTGTTTTCAGGATTCAAGAGTCTCTCGTGTTTTGTCTCCC
>JAQQST010000578.1:802-15569 GCA_028646485.1 Cryptoprocta ferox
AAAACTGAGAGCTTTCCCCCTGAGATCAGGAACACGACAGGGATGTCCACTCTCACCACTGTTGTTTAACATAGTGCTGGAGGTCCTAGCATCAGCAATCAGACAACAAAAGGAAATAAAAGGCATCAGAATTGGGAAAGAAGAAGTCAAACTTTCACTTTTCGCAGATGACATGATACTCTACATGGAAAACCCGATCTACTCCACCAGAAGCCTACTAGAACTGATCCATGAATTCAGCAAAGTCGCAGGGTACAAAATCAACGTACAGAAATCGGTTGCATTTTTATACACCAATAATGAAGCAACAGAAAGAGAAATCAACAAACTGATCCCATTCACAATTGCATAAAAATTGTCTTAATTAAAAAAAATTTTTAATCAATTCCTTTGAAGACTAGTTTATAGAAAATGAAAATCCTTGTAGAAATTCACTTTACCTGACCACATTTTTTAAATTTGTTTAATGTTTATTTATTTTTAAGAGAGAGAGAAACAGAACACTGGTAGGAGAGGGGCAGAGAGAGAGGGAGACACAGAATCCGAGCAGGCTCCAGGCTCTGTGCTGACAGCTTAGAGCCTGATGCGGGGCTTGAACTCACCAACCGTGAGATCATGACCTGATGTGAAGTCAGCTGCTAAACTGACTGAGCCACCCAGGCGCCCCTCTTCAAGTAAGTTACAAATTTGAAAGTTGTTCTATTCAGTCTCCCCAATGATACACATTTCTTATAACCTAATGAATTTAACTTCAGCCTTATTTTGCATGACTCATGTAGCTATTAACAAACTGAGCCACTCAGGCGCCCCCTAATCATGTAGCTATTAAAGGGTTCTTAAAAACGTGTTTAAATGTAATTCAATCTAAATTAAAATAATTTAAAGATTTAAAGTAAATGCCATCAAGACAAACTCCCAAAAATATTTTTAAGTGAGGAAAGCTAAAAGAAGTAAAACACAGAAGGATAACAAAACAACTCTCCCATTCATTGAAATATTATGAATGTGATAGTTACTAGGAACTTAACAGTGGAATAGATGTGTTTTCGATGACTTGACCTTAAAAAAAGTCTTAAACTTTCAAAGAATAAGACCACAAAGAGTTGCAAAAATACTCCATTTCTTAATAGTAAAATGAAAACAGAGAGCAACAAAAAAATCATTCATTTCTCTACTATTTTTTTGAATGCTATAAGGTAAAAAGTAAAAGCTCCTCATCCCTACCTACCCAGTTCCCCCTGCAGAGGTGACCACTATTAAAAATGAGGCAGGCTTCCTTCCAGACTTTTTTTCCACACTGTTATAACATTGTCTTAGTGAACTGGTTAGAGACATAATGCCATACACACTATATTTTTATTATATATATATATATATATATATATATATATATATATATATTTTATTAACCTGTATTTTCCTTTCTACAATATAGCATGTGAATATTTTCATTGTGCACATATACATCTCATTCTTATTAAAGCCCTTAAACTTTTCTCTGTTAAGAATATACCATAATTACTTAAGCCAGCCTGAACAAGAGTTGAATTTTAGGTGATTTTATCTGTACTTAAACTTCTTTCTGCTACTCTTTTGCTGTTTGTGCAGCCTTGGGCAAGTCACTGAACCTTTTCAAATAATCATTCAAATGATCATTTCAAATAAGCATTTGGAAAATTATTTTGGGTAGAGTTGTAATTAATTTTCATTTTTAAAACATCAAATATATAATAAACACAACAAAATCTTTAAAGACAGTGATCATATTGTAAGCATCCATCACCTCCATGCCCCCAAAGAGAATTTAATGCACATTACTAAAGAAAGAAGGGAAGTCAGGAGAGAAGGAACAAGATGGTTTGGGTTTTCTCTTTCTCATTGTATTTTCTGTCCTTCTTGTCAGTATGAGCAGAAAGAGTGCCATATTTGATGAGAGTATGTAGACAGCCTCAGGCTAGCTGATGCTGTGCACTGGGATGCGAGGCATTTCTGCTCATCCCTGGGAGGCATGTAGCAGGACAAAGGATTGAGAAATCATTTGGTCTTCCACAAGCCATTGACCACCAGGTATCATATGGCTGCTTCCCTGTTGTAAATTCCCTGAACTTCAGGTACACAAGTATTCAAATGTCAGAACAGAACAATTTTCAAAGTCAACAAAATTATATTTGGATCACATATAGTACCAGTCCCTTCTGTTAGCTTTGATGATTCAAAGGGAATGTATGTGTTAAATTAACAAGTATATTAAGAATGTTTGACATCTGTAAACTTTTCCTTAGCTCATACACAAAACGACCCTATAATCCTGTGTTTTTAAACTCCTGAGTGAGATACATCTTGTTTGCATCCTGGTATCATTATCCTGGTGGGAAAACAACAAATTGATTTCTCCAGAGCTTGCTTTCCCATGTGTTACATAAATATTTAGATCCCATCTTTAGGTATCATCCTCTCCCCTTCTTTCTGTGTAAGCAGAACTATAGCTTGTTGTCCAGCATGTATGTAAAAATGGCCTGACTCATCTAGCTGCACCTTTAGGACAGCTGAGCCTCAGGCTTCAAACTGTACTGGTTTCTCAAATCTTCTAAATTAGACAACCTTAATTCCAGACTCAACAGCAAGGGGAGCTAGGGACAGGTCATCTTATTGCATTTTTATTTTTTTTAATTTGGAGTCAAGTTATCTTTGTTGCAATTATGAGAACACAGACTCTTCAGTCTGATAAATCATATTTCCTCAAGAGTCCCATCAATGCTCTTAAAAAGGCAACAGCATAACCTGCTACACAGCACTCAAAATATCACCTACAGAGGTTCATCTGGTAACATAGATGAATCCTCCATGATTACAACAAGAAAAGCTGACTCAAGATCCAGATTACCATGCAATTGCTGGGCATTGTAAAAGCAGAAATGGATATGTAATAAAAATTAGCACTCAGACATACTTCAGCATGACTTTGCAATTGAAATAAAATGTTGTAGTATTTACTGTTGTCCTAAATCCTTTCCTCCTTTTTATAGCACTGGAATTCCAATTTTCCTTTGGGAAACCCACTCCTTGCCTACTCACATCTCTGTAATGCTGGTTTCATCACGTGTACATGAGTGGGACATATGATTCAGACTAGCCTAGTTATCTCATTCCATCCTGTTTGCCACAGAATGGTTTTAAAATGGGGAGTTGGACTTGACAATAAGTTATATTAAAATAATAAATAAATAAATAAATAAACAAACAAACTTAAAAAAATGGGCAGTTGTCAGGGCACCTCAGTCAGTTAAGCATCCAACTTCGGTGCAGGTTATGAACTCACGGTTCATGGGTTCGAGCCTAGCGTCGGGTCTGTGCTGATGGCTCAGGGCCTGGAGCCTGCTTCAGATTCTGTGTCTCCCTCCCTCCTATCTCTCCCGTGCTCATACTCTGTCTCTTTCAAAAAATAAAATAAACATTAAAAATAAAGTAAAATAAAATGGGTGGTTGTCCCAAGGCACATCCCCCAGAGTCAAGAAGATATAACTGAGGACTTCTATTTGAGCTCTCAGAAAAGTAGACTCTGTCAACTGCTAGATAGGGATGAGGCAATACACATGTAAAGTTTCCTTGGTGTGCCAGTACAGAACTGAAAACCAAACCACCTATGTGGAAGCAGAGTCAAGAGATGGGTCCAAGTAATATTCTTTGAGTCATGAGTTAAGCTGTACTTAAAGAAAGACCAGCCTTGGATTGTTCAGTTTACATAAAGCAACAAATTTCTCTTAAGCATAAGCTAATACACCAATGGCAGTAGAGGTAGTCCTATCAAGATTGGCAATTTTCAATTCAGGAAATATTAACTGAAACACCTTTCTTACTCAAGCTTTTCTGTTTCTCATTTAAATCCATTCTTAAATAACCAACACCTTTGTGAATTAATCTGTGACTCTCCTGACCACCCAAGGAAGCACTTGAGTATATCCAGTGTTTGTATAGAGGTCTTTTAAATTAAATTGAAATCTGGATGTGTATCTCAATTACAGTTAGCATGACTATGTGCTTGGAACTAACACTGAAATTTGACAATAAGTTATATTAAAATAATGAATAAATAAACAAACAAACAAACAAACAAACAAACTTAAAAAATGGGCAGTTGTCAGGGCACCTCAGTCAGTTAAGCATCCAACTTCAGCGCAGGTTATGAACTCACGGTTCTGAGTGTCTGAGTGCTAATTATAACTGAGGGGAAAATCCACGAAATGATAAGTGCCTATTTATTTTCTACACAAGTACTTTTTAAGAAAAACTTGAAGGTTCCACTTTAGTCTTCCCAACACTCATCCCATTTGCCATGTCTTTTGTAAAGTTGTCAGTGAAATCTTTTCTTCCATGTTATCATAACAGACTGGATTAGATGACAAATAAGTGAGTTACATGTTAATCTCCTAAGTGGCTTGGTGGGAAATCTACCCAACGGTGTTATTTTGTAACTAGTGGCAAAAAGCTGACCCAGTTAAATCCATTCTTTGGGAAAATATACATACCATAATAGCATAAAAGATTACTGATTTGAGGTGGCTCTCCCAAGCAATGCTAAACTACTTTCTGAATTCTGCTTATTGTCCATCTCAGTCTGAAAGGAAGTGAGGCTTTCATTGCATACATCTTCCAAGTCTACTACTTGTTCCCATGTGTTCTCATAAAAATCTGACTTCTGTGAGTATCATTTATGTGAACATAGTATAATTTTCTGATCAGGATCTGGTCAGGAAAAAAGAAAACATCCAGTGTATCTCGACAAAACATACTAATCTAAGATTTAATGTAAAAGAACAAAAAGGGGGAAAATGAATGTTGAGGTAACACCGAGATAGTATTTCTGGGAAACAGCTACCACCTTATAGGATGGAACAACAGTGGGGAAGATTGGAATTATCAGACTTTTAAAGCTTGAGGAAGAAATCATGCAGTGCTGGGACTAGACCTCTGAGGAGGGGTTGCAACCTGGCTATTTCTGTTATCTTAGAGAAAACAATGAGGTTGTTTCCAAGAGCACTGTGGGGAAAATAAAGCTAGAAACCACAAACAGTCTCCTGCTGCCAAGGTGAAGAGCCTTTGCTAGAGCAAGGCTGACACAAAGTGCAAGCATGTGGGAAAGGGCAAGTTCTCTCTCCTTTCCTCCAGTTTTCAGGTCTCCTAAGGTGCCCTGGAACACAGCAGGGAGCCAGCTGGTAAAAGATGAATGTGGTGTGCAGAATTCCAGTTCCTACGTTACAGAGAAGAGCACAGAATAGTGGACTTGGAGCTGAGAGGCCATAGCTAAATACCTGATATATGATTCCTCTTGTAACTGTAAAGTATTAGACCAATGATAACATTCACATTAAATTAAGAATATAAGTATGTAACCTATGCATCTACCACTAGGAAGTCCACTGATCCCTCAATCTTCTGGGAACACTTTTTCTTTAACAATTTTTGCAACATGGTAGTAATGGAGGTTGGAGCTTTAATATTTATCTTACATACAATATGATCAATATCCAGGGACTTAATTTTCTGTACAACTCAGGGGCTTTATTTTCATAGTCACCTCTGCCTCTGATTTTCTTTTTTTACTGAACTCTTCTCATCAAAGTCTAACCTTAGACATCTTCTCTGCCTTGCATCATCCCAAAAAAGGAATGGGACTTCTTCTCCTTTAACACCCCAAAGGAAGACTAACAAAAAACTTATCATCAAAGGTTTGGAGAATGAGGGATTATTATGTGATAAACAGCTCTAAAATTGTATATTAGATATACTTTTTTTGTAATAGTTCCTCTGTCATTTCATCCCTGTGGAATTTCTCTCTGGGCTTAATTCCTTTTGGAGCCTCTCCCAACAACCTCTAGCCCACTGTCTCTCTCATTTTTCTTCATTTTCTGATTTCCTTACTCCTTCTCCCCCCAGGATTCCCACTGAAAATTCAAAATTCTCTATTATGTATTATTTTCAACAAATCAACTTTTACCCCCACTGCCATTTCTCATTTAGAAGACCTCACATTTTACATTTAACCTCTTTAGAAGTTTGTTATTCTTCCCTGAGATTAATATTAATATTATTTTCTTAGAAGAACAAGCTGCAGGTTGCCTTTTCTATTTTCTTTTCCCTCTTTCCCTTCTTCCCTCCCTCCCTTCCTTCCTTGTCTTTCTTTCCTTTCTTCATCATTATTAATCTTTTTATTTTGAAATGATTATATATTTAAAATGAAGTATAAGAACAAATACATATAGATGCCATGTGCCGTTACCCATTTTCCTCCCATGGTAACCTGGTGTAAAACTGTAGTACAATAACCTAACTATGATATTGACACAGATATAGACAAGATATAGAACATTTCTATCACCACAAGGATCCCTCAGATTGCTCTTTTATAGCCACCCTGCTTTCCTTCCACCATAAATTCCTCTATACTCCTAACAACCAATAATCTATTCCTCACTTTTATAACTTTGTCATTTGAAAAAAGTTATAAGTGGAATTCAACAGCATGTAGCCATTCATGATTGACTTTTTTTCACTCAGAATGATTTTAATTTGCATTTCTTTCATGATTAATGATGTTGAACATCTTGTCATGTGCTTATTTGCCATCTGTATAACTTGTTTGATAATATGTCTCATCATGTCTTTTGCTCATGTTCTATTGGATTTCTTGCTTTTTATTTTATTGGCTTTTGAGTTTTGAGAGTTCTTTATATAATCTAAACAGCAGTCCTTAGTTGAATATGTAAGTTGCAAATATTTTTCTCCTATTTATTGTTCCATCTTCTTAACAGGGTCTTTTGCTGAGTAAATTTAAAAAATTTTGAAGAATCACAATTTATCAAATGTTCCTTTTACAGATGATGTTTTGGTGTCAAGTCGAATAACTATATGCCCAGCTCTAAACCCTCAAGGTTTTCACTTATGTTTTCATTTTTATAGTTTTATATTTTATATTTATGACCATGATCCATTTTTAGTTCATTTTTATAGAAGGTCTGAGGCTTAGGTAAGCTTTATTAATTTTTAAAATTTATTTTCTGCCCATATATGTCCAATTGCTGGCTTCTTCAGCTTCTTGTCAGGTATATGTAAAGCAAAATTAAAACCCAAAAACTCAACATGGTATAGTTCCTCAGGTTCTAAAATTCCTAGACGGTCTGTTTTTTCTTGGTACCTTTCAGAATGTCCACCAGATAGAGATTTTAGCATTACTGTTTATGATTGAATGTGTTTATAGTCATTCAGTTCCCAGCCAAAACAGCTTAAAATTTGTATCTTTGAATAAGCTGTCATGACGAACATACAGCTAAAGAAAGATTCTTGCCCACAGAAGACTGAATTTTAATTATGGAGATGTATTAGACAGAGGTCACTTATTTGCTAGAATTAGTAACTTCTAACACTCTTTACCCTGTGTCTTTCTGGTAACATCTCTGTCTTCACTTCTCTCACAGAAATGGCCTAATGACTCAAACTGGCCCAGAATTTCCCATCTCCTGGCCACAGTGATTGGTTCATAGATGGGAATGCAACTTAGATTCATCATAGTTTGGGCTGGGTTTTATCTGGCTGGGGCTAGCTAGACCATTTCCTTTCTCTTTGGTCAGGAGATAAAAAGTTGAGTTCTTTGAAAAACAAATAGGCACAGCCATACATGATGTAAAATTGAAATAAGATGATACCATCTGACTGAAATCACCCCTCTTCTTAATTCTCTTCCCCCTCTATCAGAAGACAAGAATCTGTGTCCTTCATTTTCATATCCCAAGCATCAAGTATCTAGTAAATGCCCAGCAAATGTGGAATGGATAAATGAAAGAGTAAAGGAATAGGTACTTCTGACTCCAAGTATTTCTTACAAGTCAAACAACACTGGGGGAAATTTCAAATATTCTCTCTTTTTTAAATTACTGAGGAATATTGAGGCCAAATAAAGGACATGATTATTTACTGTTTGTATGACATTATGTTCCCAATTTTGCCCTTCTCTCCTTCCCTTCTGTTTTACTGTGGACATAAAGCTCAAGGTCAGGCCCTGAGAGGCAAACAGTTCCCCTTACCTGTCAGCAGAAAGAAGCCCTACTCTTGGAATCATCCCCAAGGGGAAAGCTTTTTCACCTGTCTCTGTGTTGCTCCTTGTTTGGGTGTCTGATGGTGAAGCCACTGACAACCTTGACTTTCTAATTTGTGGCCTGTAGCTTTCTCACCAAGAAAATGATACATAACCTGATTTTGTTAAGTTAATGGCTGCAATGCTATTTCTCATTGTAAATGATCTATTTATTCCCTGATGCTTTTGCTCATCATCAGCTCTACATCATGTAGGGCTTTGGGGAAAAAAATCACAAAACTAAGTGGTTCTCAAACTTTAAAGAGAACTACCCAGGGATCTTATTAAATTCCAGATTGTTTGCAGTAGGTCTGGGAGGGGTCTGAAACATTGTATTTCTGAGAAGTTCCCACTGATGTGACTGGTTTATCCATCAAATTTTGAGTAAGAAAGATATGGCCATTTTGTGTTTCAATATTCTTAATTATAAGCTTGGGATAATAACCTCCCCCCACCCCCAAAAGATTTCCCAGAGTGTAAGAATTAACACATAAGATGTAAATAAAAGAATTAAGAATTCACAACTCATAATACAAATCTAAAGTTATACTTCTTTTGTCTACTTTTGTAGTCATCTTAGTTTAGCTATTCACAACATCAAGAGTCAATCCTGCAGGAAAGATGGTGGAGTAGGAGGACCCTGAGCTCACCTCATACCACAGTCATACTGAGGCAACACTACATGTATAAAACTAACCCTGAAAATGACCTACAGATTGACAGAACAGATCTTCCACAGCTGGGTGTAAAGAGAAGGCCACATTGGAAAGAATAACAGGAGTGGAGACATAGTTGGGAAGCAAAGCCACAGCACAACTAACGATAAATGAAAGGGACATCACAGACATGGAGAAGCAAAAGGATCAGACCCTATAAGGACCACCTCTGGCATCAGGGACCCACACTGAGAAGACAAGTACCCATAACATCTGTTTTTGAGAACCAACAAGGCTTAACTCTATGAGCTTTAAAAATAAGTGAGTTGGACTCTAGAACAGCTAGAGGGCAATAAAAAAAACCAAGTCCCTGCCCCTAACGAGCCAGTATACTAAGTAAGTCAACATTAGACACAGCACAGAAGCAGCAGTTTGAAAAGCTCTTAGACTGTATGTGAAGACTTGTTAGCTAATCTTAGAATATGTGCTAGAGAGGCAGGAATCAGCAGGAAGTTTTTCTGAGAACAAAAGTTCTAGCTAGGCACCATTTTTCTTGCTCTCCCCCTGGCTAGATAGCCAAATTCTTTATGGGAGTCCATTCTAACACTTTCCATCTATCTTACTAGCACTGTGTGTCCCACCTTGACATTTCCCTGTGCACCTACTCCACCCAATCCACCAACCTCAGTGGCCAAAACAGTCCTTGCTTGACCACACCCAACAGGCAGCATCAGTCAAGATGGTGCCACTCCAAGTGACTCTTACCCTGGGGAGGAGGGAAGATAACCCCAAGCACCAGTGCATCTACAATTCATGCAGTCAGACCTCAGCTGGCTGCACAGGAAGCAAGTGTTTTCCTTCAGTTCTCCAGCAGCTGTGGCAGAAAGGCTAATTAAGGATAGCAAGGCCAAGGACCAGCCTTGCTCACCAGTGAGCTCACCTGTGGCAGCTGGAGCTAGACTGCTCAAAAGGATGGGGAACAAACCCTATTCTCTCCACCCAGAGCAGTCTAAGAAAATCATTGCAGTTTGCTGAAAGAAGGCAATCACCACTCAGCCACAATAGAAAGTCACACACAATCCACACAGGGACCACCCTTAGAGTGCCTGATTCTGGTGACCAGGGGAGATTGTACTACAGGGCACTATAAGACCTCTTCTACATAAGGCTACTACTTTCAAGACCAGGAGATGTAAGTGACCTCCTTAATATATAGAAACAAACACAGAGAGCTAGCCAAAATGAGAAGACAGAAGATTATGTCCCAAATGAAAAAATAAGACAAAAATCACAGTAAAAGAACTAAATGAAATAGAGATAAGCAATATGTTTAAAAAATTCAAAGTAATGGTCATAAAGATACTCACTGGACCTGAGAAAAGAACAGATGAATGCAGTGAGAACTTTAACACAGAGAAAATATTTTTAAAAAGTCAGAGCTGAAGAATATAATGACTGAATAAAAAAATACAGTAGAGAAAATCAACAACACATTAGAGGATGTAGAACAGTGGATCAGCAGTCAGGAAAATAGGATAGTGAAAAACAAAACAAAGCAAAAAGATGAGAATAGGTTAAGGGATTTATGTAATATCATCAGTCATAACAACATTTGTATAATAAGGATTCCAGAAGGTTGAAGAGAGAGAAGGCAACAGAAAACTTATTTTAAGAGATAATAGCTGAAAACTTCTCTAACCTGGGGAAGGAAACAGACAGCCAGGTCCAGGAAGCACAGATTGCCTCTAATCAGATTATCCCAAGGATGTCCACACTAAGACAAAAAATAATTAAAATGACAAAAGAAAGATATAATTTTAAAGCCAGAAAGAGAAACGAAAATCATTACATATAAGGGAAACCCCAAAAGGCTATCATATTATTTTTCTACAGAAACTTTACAGACCAGAAGGGAAAGGCATGATATATTCAAAGTGCTTAAAGAAAAAATCCTATAACCCAAAATACTTTACCTAGCAAGGTTATCACTCAGAATTGAAAGAGGAATAGGTAGAGTTTTCCAGATAAACAAAAGTTGAAGGATTTCATCACCACTAAACCAACCTTACAAGAAAAATGTTACAAGTAATTCTTTAAATGGAAGGAAAAGTCCATAACCAAAAATTTAAAAAATTATGAAAAGAAAAAAATTACAGGTTAAACACACATACAGTAAAGGTAATAGATCAATTAATTATAAAGCCAATATGGAGGTTAAAACACAAAAGTAGTAAATCAATATATCCACAAAAATTAGGTAAGGGATACACAAAATAAGAGATGTAAAATATGACATCATATACATAAAATATGAAGCAGGAGTGTTTGTAATATGTGTTCAAACTTATGCAACTATCCATTTACTATAGACTGCTATACACATAGGATATTATATATGAGCCCAATGGTAAACACAAATCTAAAACCTATATTAGATACATAAAAAATAAAGGGAAAGGAATCCAGGGATAACACTAAAGAAAGCATCAAATTACAAGGGAAGAGAGCAAGAGATGAAAAGAAGAGAAAACTACACAACCAGAAAACGTAAATAAAATGGATATGTATATATACCTACCAGTAATTACTATATATATACTTTTTTTTTTTGAGAGCAAGAGAGAGAGAGAGAGAGAGAGAGAGAGAGAGAGCACAAGCAGGGGAGTGACAGAGAGAGAGAGAAGGAGAATGAGAGAATTCCAAGCAGGCTCCACACCATCAGTGATATGGAGCTCAAACCCACAAACCATGAGATCATGACCTGAGCCGAAATCAAGAGTTGGGTGCTTAACTGACTAAGCCACCCAGGTGCCCCAGTAATTACTGTAAACATAAATCCATGTTCCAATCCAAAGTCTTAGGATGGGAACACCTGGTGGCTTAGTCAGTTGAGCATCAGACTTCAGCTCAGATCATGATCTCCTGGTTTGTGAGTTCAAGCCCCACATCAGGCTCACTGCTGTCAGCACAGAGCCTACTTCAGATCCTCTGTCCCCCTCTCTCTGCCCCTCCCCCACTTGTGCTCTCTTAAAAATAAACACTTAAAAAAAGACATAGGATGACTGAATGGATAAAAAAAATAAACAAACAACCAAAAAAAAAAAAAAAACCCAAGACTCATCTATATGCTGCCTAAAAGAAATTCATTTCAGACCTAAAGCCATACATGGACTGAAACTGAAGAGATCGAGGAACATTTATCATGCAAATGGAGGCAAACTGGGTTAGAAATACTTACATCAGATAAAATAGACTTTAAAACAAAGACTTTAGCAAGAGACAAAGAAAGGCATTATAATGACAAAATAATCAATCTGTAAGAGGATATAACAATTGTAAATATCTATGCACCCAACATTGCAGCACCTAAATACATAAAGCAAATATTAACAGACATAAAGTGAGAAATTGACAGTAATACAATAAGATTAGGAAACTTTAACATTCCACTTACATCAATGGATAAATCATCTAGCCAGAAAACCAATAAATAGTGTCTTTAAACAACAAATTAGGCCAGATAGACCTAATAGATATATATAGAACATTCCATCCAAAATCAGAATACATATTCTTTACAACATACACAACATTCTCCAGAATAGATAACATGTTATGTCACAAAATAACGTCAATAAATTTAAAAAGATTGAAATCCTATCAAGCATCTTTCCAAACCACAACAGTATGAAACTAGGATTAAAAAAATGGAAAGAGCACAAACACAAGGGGCTGAACAATATGCTACTAAAGAGTGAATGGATCAACAAGGAAATCAAAGAGGAAATAAAAAAACACATGCAGACAAATCAAAATCCTTGGGTTCAAAATCTTTGGGGCACAGCCAAAGCCATTCTAAGAGGAAAGTTATAGCAATAGAGGCTTACCTCAAGAACTACGAAAAATCTCAAATAATTAACCTCACCTTAGACCTACAGAAACTAGAAAAAGAAGAACAAAGTCCAAAGCCATTATAAGGAAGGACATAATAAAGATTAGATCAGAAATATGAATAGAGACTAAAAGAACTATCAATGAAACCAAGAGCTAGTTCTTTGAAAAGATAATTTTCATAAACCTTTTCACAAACTCATCAAGAAAAAAAGAGAGATGACTCAAGTAAATAAAATAAGAAATAAAGGGGGAGAAATAGCAACTGACACCACAGAAATACAAAGAATTATAAGAGAATACAATGAAAAATCATATGCCAGCAAATTAGATGACTTAGAAGAAATGGATAAATTCCTAGAAACATATAAGCTTCCAAAACTGAATCAGGAAGAAGTAGAAAATGTGAATGGATTGTTACTAGTAACAAAATAGAATTGGGGATCTAAAAAACTCTTAACAAATAGAAGCTCAGGATCAGATGGATTCACAGGTGAATTCTAGCAAATGTTAAAAAAGAGTTAACACCTATTTTCCTCGAACTATTTCAAAACAAAAGAGGAAAGAAAACTAATTCATTCCATTATACCAGCATTACCTTGATATCAAAGCCAGACAAAGACACTAAACACAGACACACACACACACACACACACACCAAAACAAAGAAACAAACAAACTAACAAACTGCAGGCTAATATCTCTGATGAACATAGATTTAAAAAAAAACTCAAGAAAGTATTAGCAAATCAAATTTAACAATACATTAAAAGGATCATTCACCTGTGTGATCATTTACCATAATTGAGTAGGATTTATTCTAAAGATGCAAGGGTGGTTCAGTATTCACAAATCAATCACTGTGATACATCACCCTATCAAGAGAAAGGATAACAACCATATAATCTTCAAACTAGATGCTAAAAAAGCATTCAACAAAATATAACCCCAGCACCACCAAGTCGGTTTGGAGGGAATGTACCTCAGTACAATAAAGGCCATGTAAAGCTCATAGTTAACATCATACTTAATGGTAAACACTGACAGCTTTTCCACTAAAATCAGGAAACTCCAGGAAGGGAGAAGAGCTAGAGGTTGAATCGATCACCAAATGGGCAATGACTTAATCAATCATGTTTATGAAATGGAGGCTCCATAAAAACCCCAAAGGACAGGGTTTGGATAGGTTCCATGTTGGTGAGTATGTGGAGATTCAGGGAGAGTTGCACAACTGGGGAGGGCATGGGAGCTTGGCACCCCTTCCCATATACCTTGCTCTACGCATTTCTTCCATCTGACTGAGTTTTATCCTGAGTTGTATCCTGACTTGGATCCTTTCATAATACAATGGTAATCTAGTAAGAAAAATATTTCTCTGAGTCCTGTGAGCCATTCCAGAAAATTAACCAAAACTGAGGAGGGGGTCTTAGGAACCTCTGATTTATAGCCAGAGATTAAATCACAAAGTAGAGATTAAATCACCTTGGAAGTATATGATAAAGCCTGATTTTAAACTCTCATTGGTCTGATTTCATAAACATTTGCAGGTGAATAGTAAGGGGATACATACAAACTGACCACATATCTTAGAGGATTGAATTTCTTCCTCCAAAACTTAGTGTCTACCAGTTGAAGGATGGATTGAGGCACAGGCGGATGGGGGAATGTTTTAGTGCTCAGTGCCATGATCGGTTATTCAGATCTTTGATGATTCACCGTTCCCTCCAAGCCACATGGGCCAGCCTTAGGTCTTCCTTGACGTATGAGAACACTTGGAATTGAGTCTTTGATTTTAAAACTACACCTCTCAATTGGCTGCTGAAAGGGACACGACCACGACTGGCGTTTTTTTGCCTCGTCACGCCGGCAACTTCTGGTAGAGCGAGGGCTGCTGGGCAGGAGGAGAGGACAACATGGCGGAGAAGCAGGGAGCTCTCTAATCCGTGCACGCCCCTATGGATTGAACTGAGAAGGACTGAAGGGATAAAACTCGGATTTGCAAGTGGGGGAAAGAAGAAACAGACGCCAGAAAGAAGACAACCTCAAAGATGCCTGAGTGGGTGACTGTGATCTGGGAAAGTAGGGGACGGGC
>JAQQST010000580.1:0-13666 GCA_028646485.1 Cryptoprocta ferox
ATATTTCTAAAATCATTGATATTTGGGAATTTTGAGAGTACCTATCCCAAACTAGGGCCCTGCAAAATATTATTCCTTGGACTGTTAACTGTTATTAAGCCATTTTTGGGAGGGGAGAGGCAGATTGCATAAGGGTGCTATGCTTAAGTACATTTCAAAAGTGATTACAATTTCAAATGAATTATTTACTACGGGTTTCTTAGAGCCTTTAGAATATGTATCTCCAAGTTCTATGGGTTGGAGCATATGGAAGTGTAGAAGCTATGGCAGACAGACATTTACCAACTTATTTGAATATGGAACCTCTTACAGATTACCTGTTAAGATCTCCTTTAGGGGCGCCTGGGTGGCTCAGTTGGAGGAGTGTCCAACTTCAGCTCAGGTCATGATCTCACGATATGTGGGTTCGAGCCCCACATCGGGCTCTGTGCTGACAGCTCAGAGCCTGAAGCCTGCTTCGGATTCTATGTCTCCCTCTCTCTCTGCCCCTTCCCCATTCACTCTGTGTCTCTCTCAAAATAAAATAAAGACAAAAAAATTTTTTAAAAAAAGATCTCCTTTAGATATTCTACAGAATGAAGTCTGTTAATGTTATTGTAAAGAATAAATTCCAGACTCAGTATCAACTAACTTCAATAAACATCTTGAATTTCTTCCCACCAAATCTCAGAGTTGGAGGCACTTTGTTCTGATTCATACATTTAGCTCTTCCGACCACAGGGACTAGTGTTTTTGTTGTTGTTTTTTTTTTTTTTTTTTCTAGTTAGGGACCACTTAAGGAGCTCAAAATTAAGTTAGCAGTTTCTTCTGATAATAAGAACTTTATTTTCCAGTTCTGGTAACAAGGACTGTATGGCTTGTATCTCTGTGTTTGATTCCCTGTCTTGGTCTCCAGCATAACCCTCATTTAGTTGCATATGGGTCTGGTTCTTCCTGGTCACCTCTCTTCAGGGTTAGAGCCTTGATTCTTAGACAAAGTTTTCATTTACAGGTCCCTTGTTCAAATTCTAATTTCATTATCTCTTAAAACCAGTTTTCTTTCAAGTAAGAGAATCTACAGAGTTAAGAAAGAGAACAGCTAGAATAAGATTAAGCAGAACTGGGGAAAAAGGCTGAAACAGCTGAAGATATGACAAGCATTAAAGTATTAGTCAAATAATATAATCTGAGCATTTTGTTCATTGATTTAATTCACTGGTAACTAATTTCAGTAAGACTGATACACTGACTAGTGTTGCCAAATAAGTAAATCATGAATGAATGAATTAATCAATTTGTTAAGGTCTTCCCACAAGTCTACCTGGTCATCACTGGCTTCATGTCATACCAACAGAATGCTATTAAAAGACTTCTATGACATTCACTCTTTTGGGATGTTGGAAGAATTAAGAGCTCCTAAATTTTAAAGAATTTTAAATGAAAAATTCTTCCTTGGCTATTAGATTGTATTATAAAGCATGACCTCATTAAAATTTAAGTTCATCGGGTGTGGAGTTTGGTGAGTACTTTGTAGATTTTGGATACTAGCCCTTTATCCGATATGTCATTTGCAACTATCTTTTCCCACTCTGTCGGTTGCCTATTAGTTTTTTTGATTGTTTCCTTTGCAGTGCAGAAGCTTTTTATCTTGATGAGGTCCCAATAGTTTATTTTGGTTCTTGATTCCCTTGCCTTTGGGGATGTGTCGCGTAGGAAATTGCTGCGGTTGAGGTCATAGAGGTTGTTTCCTGCTTTCTCCTGTAGGGTTTTGATGGTTTCCTGTCTCACGTTCCACTTAGGGCATTTAAAAAGCCCGGGGCCTTTCCATTAGGCAGTCTCAATGCCACCACAATGCATTGCTCCCTGGGCATCCTGAGAGCACACTTCTACCTACCTACTTAGGTTCCTCTTCATGGGCCATAATAAACACAGACCAGAACAAAGAATAAGTGCTCGTCCCAGCTGTGCCTATGAGCAACAGTGTGACCTTATGCACCAACTTAGTTTTTCTTAGCCTTTCTTGCTTGGCCGATAAAGTAGTGAAAATACTGATATAATAATCTGGTAAGATAATGCTATGTTTTCCAGACCATAGTAGGTTCATTATTCATGATACGTGAGATGATTTTAGGTGGTCTGTGATGAATATATTTACCTTTTACTCTTACCTTCCACTTAGGAGAAGACAAATGGTTTCCTATTTACAGTAAATTCCCTTTAAAAATGTGTGTACATTTTTCAAAATTTAAAGTCAAAATTAAAAGAAAAATATTAAGGACATAATATTATAGGAAACACATAGATGTGACAAAATAATTTGTGAGGTATGTATTAGAAACACCGAGTTAGCAAATGTCGTACCTGTCGAGGTATGAGAGCTTCTCTGGTCATTCCAACACTGTGATAGAAAGCACTGGTGCATGCCTGAATTATCCATATGTCCACTCATTGTCACAAAGTTTACCAGTTAACTGCTTCACTTTCCTTTTCTTTTTGCCAACGTACACAGTCCCAGAGCATGCAATCACCAGAAACTTCCCTAGACTTCACGACACATCACATCATATCACATCATTGTCTTCCTGTGGCTTTCAGTTTCCAACATAAAGTCGTTACCTTTATCATCACCTGAACTATTATCACCTATGTCACCCCCTTTAGCCACTCAAGACCCACGTCATCCTGGTTAGCACCCTGCTCACACGACCTTGTCTACTATGCTGCTACTACCCTGCACATGCCCAATTCATTCTGCAAGATCCATTTCAAAGCCCACTTGTGTCTGGAAATCTAGCTAACCACATTACTTTCAGGTGATTTGTTAATTTCATAAGTGCCCCTAACCCTGGCAATGAAGAAAATAAACTGTATTTAATTATAGGGTTAACCGAGGACTACACCGATCACAACCATCTCCACCATTCTATTTCTGTCAAGTGAGTAATGAAGCTGAAGGTCATGGTAGAAAGACACAGATAAAGATGAACTTTTCTTTTTCTTATTTTCTTGCAGTTATAATGACTCTCTCTGAATACCGTGCCAGACAGAGATGTAACAGCTTCCTGGACGCCAGAGGGGCAAACACTGCATTCACCTTGGAGATGATCAAAAGAATATTTATTGACTGATTGCTATTACTCAAAATATCCAAATTATAAACTGCCTTCACATAAATTGCTTTTATCTCCTTCAGTTTTCATGGAAACTCTGGGAAATAGCTAACGTCACCTCCCTTTTAAACGGGAAGGGAAAAGAAACTTAAACAAGGCAATAACATAGCTAATTATGGCAGGACTTGGGTTTGGGTACGCTGCCTCCAGGTGTAGCAGGTTTATATCCCTTATGTATCTCTAGTGAGAAGTTCTCTGACATTAGCCATGGCCATAAAGGAGATATTAGTTAGATTCACTATTCTATGAGCCTCTTGAAAAGAGGCAGTGAGGTTGATGTGAAGGTGTTGACTTGTAGATCAGATGGCAGCTGTCATCTGGCTTCTCTTTTTTTTAAGTTTTTATTTATTTTTGAGAGAGAGAGACAGAGCAAGTGGGAGAGGAACAGAGAGAGAGGGAGACACAGAATCCGAAGCAGGCTCCAGGCTCTGAGCTGTCAGCACAGAGCCCGACGCAGGGCTCAAACTTATGAGCAGTGAGATCATGACCTGAGCCCAAGTCAGACACTCAACCAACTGAGCCACCCAGGCACCCCTCATCTGGCTTCTCTTGATCCTCATCCTGTGGCTTTACTCCCCGATCCCCTGCTCTCAGTGCCCTGGCCTCCTCGCTATTCCTCAAATACGTTAAAGCCAACTGTGCTCCCCACTGGCTGTGACCCCATCTGGAATTTTCTTCATGACCCCCTTTCTAAGAAGGACCATATTGAAATAGCATCACTCCCTTCTCTTCCTATCACTTTCTCACCCTTCTCTGCTGTGTTTTCTTCTATAGCTTTTATCACCATCTGGAATAGAATAAATATTATTGATTTATTTTTTTGTTAATATGCCCTTCCCCACTAATGTAAGCTCCATTATGGCAAGGATTTTTTATTGTGTTTACTATGTTGTATTCCCACTCCCCAGGGACTGACACATAACAGATATATAAATGCTGGCAGAGGTGAGAGAAAGAGAGAGAGAGAGAAGAGAAGAGAAGAGAAGAGAAGAGAAAGAAGGGGGAGAGAGAGGAGAGGGAGGGAAGGATTTGAGTTCTGACTCCACCACTTCATAGCAGGGTGAATGTAAGTCACTTTACTCTTGGGACAGTTTTTTCCTCTGGACAATGAAGCGTTAGATTCAGTCACCTCTGGGATTACTTCTGCCACTAATGCTCCATCATTCTGTGCATTATGATTCTCTGTTTCCCTTGTTTACTAATTAGGAAGAGGAGGATAAACAGTCATCACAAGGCAAAAGGCTGCACACATCAGTGAGCTCCCCTTCCTGCTGTGTGCTGAACGCAGCTAGACTGATGCTAGTGTATGAGAGGCCTTTCTATGTGGCAATATTTGAGAAATTTCAGGAAAGCTACCACTTGATCAAAAGTATCTCTCCCCCACAAGTTTCTATTGATATTTAAAATTCTAAGGTGAACAACACTTTGTGGACACCATCTCTTACCAAATTACAAACGTCCCTCTAAAACCCTTATCAGTCTCTGATACATGTCAGGCAGCCTTGCAAAAAGACTAGGACTTTGGAATCAAGAAGACCTGGATGGGAAGCCTGGTCTGCCACTTAGAGCAAACTACCAGAACATGAGCAATTAACTTATTTCTCTAAAACTTAGCTTTGTAATCTGTAAAATGGGAAAAATGATAGTACTTGTTTTACATGGATTTTCTGAGGATTAAGTGACATGAAGGTTTTGTAGCAATAAATTATAGTTACTAATATTGCTTTTAATAGTGTAAGAATAATTTTATCTGATCCCAGTGACCAGTTAGCTTCTGGTATTGGGTTTGTGAATAGGTACACTCTGGATAAAAAGAAGACATACAGATGCAGAACATAAGAGCAAATATTTCTTTCAGGATTCAAAAATGCTGGTATACAGTGAGGGGAGGCTGGGCAGTCTGGAGTCACAGAGATTCCATAAGAAAGAAAGGGATCAAAAGCAAATTGTCTGCAGTAATTGCAGTCAGAACTCTCAGTTTTCCACTGATGTTTTCAACTTTTTAAAAATTACTGTCTTTTTCGTTAATCATGGCCACAGATCACTGTAACTCAGTACATGTCACATATCACCTCACATCAACTCGATGCAGCACTAGCAGACCGAAAAGAATCCGGTTCTCCCTGAGGCTGACATGATGATCAATCAGTGGCCCTGAGTTCATGGTTCTGCCAGGAAACTTATCAACAAAGGTCAAAGTTATTTGGGAAAGGCCAAAAAAAGAAAAAGTACTGAAATCTGAGGCGGTGCCCACTCATTAATCAAGACTAAATGAAAACATTTCTTCTATGTCTAGAACACTGACATCTTCTGTATAAACTATAACACTTTCATTTTAGTGATTACATTATTTTTCAAAACTGGTAGAATACCAGGGAAAAGGAGTGGGAAGTGTCCAGAAAAATAGCTTTGCATGAAAAATAAATAAGAACCAGTATAACTGGAAACTAAGGATCACTCTGAATTTCTGCCTCCTTATTAAGCCAGTTCCTGTTTTACTAAATATCATGAGAGGTTTTTTCCATATTTTCTCAATGTTTTGCATCAGTTATCTGAAATGTGTAATATTCTGTATTAGACAACTATAGCTGCACTTATAAATAATAAAAACCTTTAGGGCAATGGAGACAGCAAATGACAGTCTTAAATGTCTTACCACTTGATAAACTGCATATTTATGACGTGACCTCCTTCTAAAGAACTCTTATTTGGGTTAGAACAACTCCTGATTCAAAGTTTGACTTATGACTGGTTTTAGCAATTTGAGGACTATTTTTGTCTACTCTAAAATCATTGCTTCATAGAATGAATATACAAATAACAATCATTTGGCAATTACCCAGTGCTAACGACAGACATAGGCACTTTTACCTCTTAGGTCCTGCTGTACCCTGTATGTGTGGTCACACATTTCACGTTGCAGTTAAGCCCTTGAGAGCTAAAAGTTCTTAATTTCATCACTATCATGGTACCTAGCACATATTAAGCACTCCATTGAAAATCTCTTAAATTAATAATGAATAATAGATAAATTAGTCACTGGGAGTGAAATTGTATAAGACTCAACTGATCTTACAAGTTAGTAGGATGGATAAGATATGCAAAATTAAATTACAATCCAAAGGTTGAATTACCCCAGAGGCTAAACTGTTCCAGGGAAGAGTACCTGGACAGTAACTATTGCGGAATGAGGAGAGGCAGATTAGTGTGCTAGGTAAGAGTTTAGGCTCTGAAATCAGATGGAATAGGTTTGTTGCTTGACTTTACCATTTTCCAGCTGTGTAAATGTGAATAAATTACTGTCAAAAGACTGTGAGATCATCACACATTCTCTCAAATAAAAAGACAAAGGCTGAAGGTATTGCTTACTACAGCAAGAAAGAGTGATACTGGTTAGGCACAGGCTCTACTGGTCTTCCACAAAATTTGGGGAAGTGTGCTGTTCATAGAGACTTTTAGGGGCATCTGTAGAAAACTGATTACTAGGTATAAAGACTGCCAATTGACTAAAACTCAGAAACGTGTTTACTGGTGTGAGTCCCAAATGGCTAACTTTCAGAAGCAAAGGGCTAGCCCTGATTAGTTGGCTTATGAAAGTGCATTCACTGCAGTTTTTAATTAAGTGACAGATTTAAAAACAGTTCTGTCAACTGCTTGATACCATGGCTACATAACAATTAATCTTACCTTTGTGAAAACTTAACCTTTCTAAATTTGAGTTTCTTTATCAATAAACTTCACAAGGGTTTCAGAAGAATTGTAGAAGATAATGCTCATAAAGAATATACACTGTACTTGCCACATACTGAGTAGTCAATAAAAGTTATGTTTATATTTTTAAGATAGACTCAAGTCAATTTGTCTAGAAGATAAATAGAATTCCTATGAAATATAGTCTAAATGCTTTTGCCAGCACACCACAAAATACTGTCATCTATTTGCTTTCTTCTTTCTCTCCACTCTTGGTTAAAAAAAAAACACACACACACAAAACTAACATGGTATTTTATTTGCAAGGTCTAACACTAAGGTTAAATGGGCTTGTATTATCTAGGATTCTGCTTTCCTTCTGTTCTTAGCTCACCTTAGATTCTGAAGGCATGAGATAAATAGAATGGATGTATGCCAGGCTCTAGGAGAATATAGAGAGATGTGGTATACTGGATCATGGTTTCTAATTCTTCCCTCCCACCTTGCTATAAAATTACACACAATCTTACAGTATCACTTACCAAGTAAACAGAGGATGTTCCCCACCACCATCAACACTAGTGTTGGCCATGTGAATTACTTTGGCCAATGTAGTGTAGCAGATATAATACAAGCAGAGATTTTAGGTTACTTTCAGGATTTGGTTCAGAACTTTGCATGTCTGCCCTCCACCATGAAAGTAACATATGCCGTCCAAGAAGCAAGGAGATACATGGAGCAGATCTGCACCCAACATCCAGGCTGAGGCCAAACTCAGCTCATGAACAGATCCATGAGTGATAAAAAAAATTTTTTTTGTTGTTGGTGCTAAGTCACTGAGATTTTGAAGTTGTTTGTTATACAGAGAAAATTGACTACTATGTAAGGGAAAGACATGAGGCAGAGCCTGGATTATTATAGAATAGAAAAGAGAAATGGAACTGAAATGGGGAATGAAGAATCAGAGGAAAATATTAGCCTAAAAAAAATAATGGCATTATTTGGTTTTGCTTCAGCTATAAAGGGAACATTAATAAATTAGTACCTTTCTCTCTTCCTAGGTACAAAATAAAACTAAGATAGAGTAGTCACAAAGACTACTACAGTATGGGGATTTCAGGAAAGAAAGATACTCAGAGGGGCACCTGGGTGGCTCAGTCTGTTGGGTGTCCAACTTCAGCTCAGGTCATGATCTCACTGTTCGTGGGTTCGAGCCCCGCATCAGGCCCTGTGCTGACAGCTCAGAGCCTGGAGCCTGCTTCAGATTCTGTGTCTCCCTCTCTCTCTGCTCCTCCCCCACTCATGCTCCGTCTCTCTCTCTCTCTCAAAAATGAATAAATGTTAAAAAAAAATTTTAAGTAAAAAAAAAAATAGAAAGAAAGATACTCAGAGTAAAAACAAAAGGTGAGTACTCAGTGCGTGACATAGAACAAGCCAGAGCTCTTGCAGAGCTCAGTCAGCTCTAACAACTGAGAGGGATATGAGCTGGAAAACTAATCCCAAGATTGAGGAGGTTCTGACAGAATAGAGAAGACCAAGAATCTAGGTTCTAGGACAGTCCTCTTAAAAAGCTTTTTAGCACACTATGGATTTGATTCAGTGCAGGATTAAACTCGATTCATTATGTACATATATGGCAACAAAAGAGCAGATATTAAGTAAAATTATAGGAGCTCTCGGATGCACTGCTGGAAAATACCAACAAATTGTATTTAGATGGGATGCATTTGGTAAGTATGAATGTCATGGCATGTCTGTTAAAAGCAAGCTAACTCTGGCAGAAACAATGAAAAAAATTTAACACCACGTTGTATTATACCAATGTTTTCCTTGAAAAAGATTCTAAGACTTCTGGGAATGAGTGATGTCATACTTTCAAAGTTTCCAAGTTAAGTTTCTTTGGTTGAAAGCAATACAATCTGACATTGGTTAAACTAAGGAAGGGGGGAATATATATATGGAGGGGGGGAATGTTAGCTACATTATAGCATCAGATAATCAGGGCTTAAATGAGAGCAGCTCTGAGCATCCTTACATGGACTAATGGACAGCGTCATCTGGGCTGAACAAGCTGCAATTCTTTTTATCCTCATGTCCTTCTACATAAGTTTCCAAAACTGATTGCCTTAGGTTATGCCATGTACCTTTGTACCATCAAGGTTGCAAACAATGAGGGAAGGATAAATTGTCCAGAAAGAAATTGTAAATTGCACAAAAAGGGGGTTGGTGTAACCAAAGACAAGGTCACAAAAATAATAGGTGAACAATTCTTGTTTTAATTCTTTCATTAATTTATATCTTGGAGTGCCTTGCTCAGTGTTTGGTCCATAGTGGACACTCAGTAAATACTTTTTGAGTGAATACTGAATGAATGAACGAATGAATGAATATAAAATGAATGATCTCAGGCCTACTGACAATCCCTTTTTTCATCTTCTATAAAATGGTTATATCAATATCTGTCTTCTCATTTGTCTCAAAATAAATTGGGATGATATAACAATTTAGAAAATTTAATGATCTATATAAACAGAAGGGAGTTCAGTATTTTTACCTACAATAACTTATATTTGGGGGACACTTTTAATGGGCCAGCCACCATGCTGAGTACCTTACATAATTTCATTTGCTCTTTTTTTTTAAATTTTTTAATGTTTATTTATTTTAGAGAGACAGAGTGTGAGTAGGGGAGGGGCAGAGAGAGAGGGAGACACAGAATCTGAACCAGGTTCCAGGCTCTGAGCTGTCAGCACAGAGCCCGACGCAAGGCTCGAACCCACAAACCGCGAGATCATGACCTGAGTTGAAGTCAGACACTCAACCAACTGAGCCATCCAGGCGCCCCTCATTTGCTCTTTAAACCCTATGAGGTAGATGTCATTTATATAACCCTCCAATGCTTCCATTTTATGCTTAGAGAAACTAAGGCTGAAGGGCCATATTATGATTTGTCTAAGGTGTCACAGTAAATGAGAGTAGGTATTTGAATCCAGAAGTACATGACCTCAAACACCATACTCTTGACCATCACACTCAGTAGGCATTCAGACTTTTCTGAACCAGAAGGAACTTGCAGATTTCATAATCATCAAGGTCAGCATATATTATCTTTTTTAAATATTAGTGTACAATGTTGGGAAAGTGGCAAATGATATAATTTGAGCCTCCCAGTTTAAATTATGAAAATTAAATTACTATGTGATGAAATAAAATACCATGTGTTTTAGAATGTGTTACCTCTGATTAAACTAATATTAAAACTCTGATCAAAACTCCAGAAGAGTAGATTTGATTATCTAGGTCAGATCCATAAGTGTCGAACTAATTTCTTTTGTGAAAAAGATTTTAATTTCAGATCCCAAGTGTTTGACAATGATAGACAAAACAAAAATGCTTCTTTGAAAACAAAATATAAACTTATATGAATTATGTGTGCCAGATTAAATCTCATAAGTTTAGAGCACTTTGCTCAAAAGTTCAGAATGCAATGAAATTAAACTGTTTATACTGGGAAATTCTGAACTTTTTGAAGAAAACTGGTCCCCATCAGCTTATCACTTTCTAAAATGGTTGATGTGCATTTAATGGCCATGAGATTTTTTTCCTTTACCCTGTGTGATGGTGTTATAATAGTAACAACTTTGAAGAAATAGTACAAAGGTATCCCCTGCTTTTCCAAATTTTTGCATTATGCCACTACCCTTTACCAGAAAACCTATGTTAGTACCTATTTTCACTAACAGAAATCTGAAGAGGATTTTCACTCATAGGAGAAAAGGTGAAAACTGAAAATAACATTCCTTATTTGTTTAGAGAGGCCGTGCACTCTCCACAGTGAGAATGGCGCCACCAAGCTCTTTCCCTGGGAACTACACTCAGCATCTCGCAATAGCAGCCATAGTTCTGCACTGGGTCTGTGAGCCCATGCGTTTTCTCAATTTATTTTGCGCTACCGTTAGCCAAATGTGTCCTGGGGTCTCAGAAAAAGCTAAAAGAGGTTATTTTTGGGGTCTGGAAGTGTTGAAACAATTTTCCACATAAATTAATGGTGATTGCTTCTTCACTTTATACCATTTCAGCTTACAAAACTTTTCATCGGAACATTCTCCTTTCTGATAGCGGGGAAAACCTGTACTTTGTTCTCACTTCTGCATCTTTTTTATAACATTCTCAACTTACCTACACAGTCAAAGGAAAAGCAAATTTAGGACCCACCCTTTCCCCCACTTAAACTTCTATTGCTAAAAGAAGACTTTGAAGCCTGAATTATTTAGATGTACTCTACATAATCTGAATTTGTTGGGTAATAATCGAAACTTCCACTTTGGGTTAGCAAAATACAATTTGTAGGACAAGTTAATATGGCTTTTGAAGCTGAGGAAGTGCTTTGAACTAGTAGTAACTATTGATCAACTAGACTGCTTCCAGTTACCGTTAACCAAAAAAACAAAACAAAACAAAACAAAACAAAAAAACCCAGGTAAAATTCCTTAAACAGTAAGGACCTTTGCAACTCTTTTTACAAGAAGTCCAGAGGTAGGGAATCTCCTGAGTTGGTTAATTCACAGCTGGTTGAGCTCTGGCATCTTCCATACAATGATTTTTGTCCTTGGGCATACGTCCTCTTGGTTACAAGAGAACAGCAGCAGCTCCAGCCAGCACACCTTCACAGTGCAACCACCACCAGGAGGAATCAAAAATGTCCCTGATATCTGCCCACTCCCTTTTCCCAAAGTCCCTCAGGCCAGGTGGAGCCTGCTGGGGATTCTCTCTCTCCCTCCGCCCTTCCCCTGCTTGCTTTCTCTCTGTCTCAAAACAAATAATTTTTTTTTAAAAATCGTTTAGAAAAAAAGTAAGTTAGTCACAAGTGATTCTTTAAATTAACATTACCCTTTATGATTTTCAAAAGTATGTTACTTCTAGGAATCCATTTTCTAGAAATACGTGCACATGTACACCTGTATATATATGTGTATAGGACCATTCACTGTTACATTGTGTAATCATGAAATTTTAGGAGCAGTATAAACTCATCAGTAGAAGCAGGGTTAAATAAATTGCTATATATTCATAAAGTAAAAGTGTAGGCAGTTCTTTAAAAAAATTGGTAAATTATATGCAGTGATGGAGAAGATATATATCATAAATTATTCTATTTTAAAAGAAAAATGTGGAACAATACTTACCCTACATTACATTTTTGCTTTAAAAAATACATGTTACATGAGCATAGAAAATCTCTGGAAGGATACACAGCAAACTGTTAACAGGCAAATTTGTAGGAGAGTTGGTATTAAGGAATAAAATATCTTAATTTTAACTTAATAAACCTCTATGTAACTGGCTAAGTATTATGTTTATAATTTTAAATAGTCTAAAAGGAACAAAAAGGAAAATTTCAGAATATTGTAACCATTATCCCATTGATTTTTCATTGGAGGGATTTAATAAAAGGTATTGTAGGGAAGCAGTACAGTGTAGTGATAAACAAACTGCCTAGGTTTGAATACCAGCTCCTCTAGTTCTAACTATACATGCTTGGGCAAGTTACTTAATATCTCTGTGCCTTGAGTTCCTCATCTGTAAAGTGGGGATAACCACAGTACCAATAGAGATTGTTGGAAGAATAAAAGAAGGCACTGGGTGTCATATGTAAGAGATGAATCACTGGGGTCTACTCCTGAAGCCACCACTACACTGTATGTTAACTAACTTTCAATTAAAATATAGACAGAGATGATAGATAGACAGAATAAAAGGAGTTCACACATGAAACATTCTAACATAAAACAGTTACCTGGAACATAGTAAGAGTTCAATAAATGTTAGCAACTAATAGAGAAGCTATGTAGAAAGGACAGTTGCCTTAATGAAAATGATCTATCTCTTTCGTCCCAGACTTGGGATTAGAACTCAGGTTGTTTAGTTTCTGGTTCAGTTGCCTTTGAACAGCAGATTTTGTTCTTTCTCTTTTAAGTCTTTGAGATCAGTCTAGTTTCCTCCATTCTTTATTCTAGAGGACCCTGTCTCCAGCATTCAAATGGCATATGTAGAAAATGATAAAAAGAAAATAAAAGGCATCAAGAAAATGTTCAAACTACAAGGACAGTAATTCATCCATTAAGTCCAATAATTTCCTGAAAACTTGTTTTCTTAAATTCAATATCCTGTAATTGTCAGCAAGATGCATGTGTATGATTAACTCTGAGGAAATAGGGATCTGCCTGCAAAATCTATTCTGAAAAAAAAGTGTTATGAATAAAAATCCCTCAAAATATGACCAACATGTCATGTCAATTTCATAAAAAAGCCTAATAGCTCAAGCAACTGTTCATCATGGGTAAAATATAACATACATTTCTATTCTCAAAAAATGCCACAGTACACCATCAAATGCAATTAGTACATATGAATACCAAAGCTCTTCCATGAATGGCCTGAGTTTTGGAAAACCATATAACTGTCACATATTAGGTATTCAAGAAATATCTGCTGAATGGATTAATGAATGTACACTTCAACCCTGATTACATAATTGCATACCTGCTAGCTGTCCATCTCTGATATACTTGAAAAACCTTCTTTTTTAGATAGCCTCTTTAATAGGTGGTGCTGGGAGAACTGGACAGCAACATGCAGAAGAATGAAACTAGACCACTCTCTTACACCATACACAAAAATAAACTCCAAATGGATGAAGGACCTGAACGTGAGACAGGAAACCATCAAAACCCTACAGGAGAAAGCAGGAAACAACCTCTATGACCTCAACCGCAGCAATTTCCTACGCGACACATCCCCAAAGGCAAGGGAATCAAGAACCAAAA